>CAJNOQ010000252.1:0-59271 GCA_905250885.1 Didymodactylos carnosus
GACTCTTGTCAACGTCTCGAGCATGAAAGTCACTTATAAATCTATACATTTTAGCTGTTCCAACGGTTCTGCGAATGGCCGCCGATAACTCGCAAAAAACGATTGTACACGTTATCAAGGATACCTGAGTACCTAATTACCAATTTCACCACTATATCTGAATTTTTCTAACAGTGTTGCTAGAAAAGAGCATAGAACGTTGCATATGTGGCACCAAAAATTAAATTTAGATGAAATACTGCGTCGAAAAACTGTTGCGACATCTATACAGTGTAATAAGCTAAGCATGAAAAAAGAACGTGTTTAGCAGAAATTTCTCAGTACTCCTGGAGTTATTCTGAAATAATCTCAATCCGATGTTAAGCCGTTCTTTAGGCGTGCGGGAAAGAGAGGGGTTCTCCTTGAGCTAACGCCGAGTTTGGATAAGTCGATAGGTTTTATAAAATAGACACTGTTACATGTCTCTCATAAATAAAAAGGTCATTTGTAAGAGTGATTAATCACTAAAACTAGAGCTAGTAGAATTTTACTTGTTCAGTAATTTAACTTACATGCTAAAGTGTTCGAGTTTGATTACATGCGACCATACAAACTATAAATTCTAATTTCAAGCATATATGATGTCTTTCTACGCATCTCAATATTATATGTTGTTGGATAGTCATTATTATTCTTGCATTGTTAACAGTTTTCAGAAGTTTTTCTAGCTAGTGCCTCAAGTAATAGAATAACTTGTTAAATAATTATTTTTAATTAATAATTGATAATTTTAGAAGTAGATACTTAAGAAAAAAGAATAATCTTTATCCAAAAATCTAACAAATGAAATATAGAAAGATAAGGAGAAAAATAGTTCACAGGATTGTCTCAATGACATAATAGAAACAACACGTTAGAGTGAGAGAACTGCTGTTTGGACCGATTTACATCATTAATTACATGACTATTTTTTTTCCATCGGGATAATATGATTTATGATGTCAGCCAGTATCGATACACTCTTTATACGAATTAAACGTAACATATCAACTCGCGTTTTGTAATCGATCATATTCATACGGGAATAATGATTATACTAAACGGTAATTAAGTGAAAATGGTTAATGTTTATTTTTTTACAATTATGTCTAAGAATTAGTAGTTTTGCTGTTTTGTGTTGTATGTTCAATATTCTTTCATTGTATTTATACAAGAAAACTGATTTTCTTTTCTTCTCACTACGTAATGCCATTATATATCATTGTACAATAATATAGCAACAGCCGAACATGTCTGTGTCATATATATTGATCGCTTCTTCTTTTTTTCTTCTGCTTGTGTTTAATGTATTTATTGTTGCTGGTATTACTTAAGTTTTTGTTCTATGTATCTACTACTACTGCCACTAAAGCCTATTCTTCACTTAAAAAAAAGAAAACGCATTGATGATGAACTAAGGAAAAAAATTGATCATGTCCGAATATATTGCATTTTCCTTTTTTCTTTCTTTCTTTCTTTCTTTGATTCGTAGAGTACAGTTATCCACACACATATACCATTATTTCACATATAACGGTTCTAAGGGTTACTATCGTGTGTACTATCAACACTCTAATTCAGTATTATTATTATCATCGTCTAAAAGTAAGATAACTTCTATATTAGATGTGTTCTGTCTTATGCATTAAGTGAGAAGAAACGTTTCGTTCAAGGTATGTTAAAGATAAAATATCGTCCCCCCCCCCCTCCACCACCACACACAGCTTTTTTTGGAAAAACGCATTTTAAATACGCGACAATTATCCTTTTTTACTACTGACTTTAGAAATTCTGTGAAAAAAGTTATGTGGCATGCAGTAATACCACTGTTGAGTTTAAAAGTAGTTATAATACTCATATTTCTTGATGGCACACATGTTGTCTTACATGCTAGTTAATAATGTATTATGATTTGATAACTCTAGTTGACTTCATTTTATTCGTTCAAATATTGGGAAAATTTGTACAATTACAGACTCTTAGTAAGCTATATCTTTTCAAACAACATAATTATAATTTTTCAACTGACTGACTTTGTTGTTCAATAGAACTCTGATTTAACCACAGAATTCACGCGGTAAACATTATCGCATCTATTCTAAAAGAAATAACTGAAATTTCAAATAATCTTTATAGTTTTTCTTTTTTTAAATAAATTATAGTATTCATGAATATAAACATAGAATTTTTTCAACATAAGTTAGTGAAGATAAAAATGTTTTCATTTGTTTGTTTTTTCTCTCTCGGATATATCAGCAAAAAGTACTGTTCGAATACAAAAATAATGAATCTATTTATCTGTCGCTATATGACATTCGATTATAGAAGAGGAAAACAAGGTATATTAATGAACGCTCACACTGTTTCCGTTTTACATTATATTTCAGATCTATTTATGTTTGTAAATAAGTACGTGCGTGTATGTTATTGAATTGTAAAGAAACAAAGAACGGAAATTTTTTTGTTTAATGAAAAGTCATCTATTTTTACTTGTTAATCGAGTTGTTGCCCATCATTAACATTTTTCTCTTCTCTTCTCCCCGCTTCTCAAAGCTCGTTTATTATTTATATAATACAAGAAAAAAAGGTAGCAGTGTAATATATAAGTACGTCATAATTGTGTCATTTTTTCACTTTTGAAACGGCGAACTTCAGATAATTCTCCTCTGGTAGTGAAAAAGAAAGAAAAATAAACATATACCACACAATTTGTAGGACAGACTTCTCTTTAAATTATGTGTTTATAGAAATTATGACTATATACACACTCATACCGTCATTTAGTCTTGAACCATATGTGAGTTACTCAAATTTAGTGTATAATATGTAAGAGCTTTTTGTCTGTTGTTCTTTTACGCTTCCAGTAATATATCCTGTTGTATATATGTGCGTTGTGATAAGATCAACAGAATAATCAGAAATTCACTTATGACTATATGTCTTTCATCTCTCTTTTTTTTCTTTTCCAAAACAGACATGTTTTACCATCCATACGAATGATGTCTGGAGATCAAAAGAAAATTTAAAACTAGCTTTTGGACAACAAATTCTTGATACGCAGACTTTCAATAAAATAAAATTCTCGCGTTCTTCCAACCTTCGAATGACTTCACACTGTATCAAAATACTCGTCTAAATATAATACAATAATCATACTAACAACATGTTTTCCGATCGAAATACGAATAAAACTGTTTTTTTATGAGAATCTACATGTCTCAACTTTGAAATGCATTTTACTTAACATAAATGTAGTATTTTTATGGGAAATATCGTCTAGGTGTCTCTCAATCGATTTCAAATCGATTCAACATAATTTGTTTGTTTTTGTAAGAGCAGTATATTAAGGATACTCTTCAATTCTCACGTTGTTATAAAAGTCGTAACGAAGAGTTTCAGAGATTTAGAATCTTTACCAGAGCTTATTCTTAAAAATAAAATAGACAAAGCTTAGATTAGAACAATTTTTTCTCAGCCTTTTTGTCGAAAAAATTTGCTATTGAACAGGACAGTAGCACCGAACATTTTTCTACATAATAATGCCAAAATCTTCTGGAAATGTCCGATAATTTTTTAGTCAGATCCAAAATGCGAGAGTTACTTTTTTTACCCAAAGTATTATATGCATAACAAGCAATAAATGTGGAAGACGCGCTATATATTCTCTTTCGCGGTAACTATATCGGTGACAATCAAACAATTGCGACTATCTTCTTGAACAAAGAATTATTCTCACCTCACTAGAAAAGTTTCTGTAGGCTGATTCACAGTTTGTGAAACAGTTAGTTACTAGTCACACAGTTAGTCCAAAAAGTAAATGCGAGTGTATTCTAAGATCAGTATATTCTTGTTTGATTAGCATTTTTCAAGAAAATTGTAGACAACTCTTAAAGAGTTTTAATAATTTTGTTTTATATTGTAATAACGTTTAACATAGACGCGCATACTTCTGACTGAATAGAAAGAGTGAAAAGAAGAACAATAGAGCATATTTCTTATATTATAGAGATTAGAAAATGTACATCCTGGTGAAATTTCTGATAGGCAAGCTGTTGGTCAAGGTCTTAACAACAGATATTGAGCGCATTTCACGCAAAATTTTGAGTAAACATCCGGTATCAAAGATCTTTCGATACTACTCGATGTTAACGAACTATCATTTCAAACAAATGAGAATAACTGTGATGATTAGTTTAAATTTTTAAAGTTGATTGTGTATGCCTTTTCGATCTATCATTTGTCTAGTGAACTTGACTATATCAAGTTAAATCGATTGTTTTTTCACCAATTTTTATTTCATATAGCTACAAAGAAAATCACTTTGTTTTCATCTACGAACCACAATAACACAACAAAAGTAAAAATAGTAATAATTTCACCATTTTCGTTTGACTGTTTGACTAATTTAATTATTGTTCCAATTTTTTGTTATTTAGTTGTACTGCCATTTTTTATTTTATTTTTCTCTCATTTTTACTTGGATTATCATCATTTGATATTACTTTTATTATTTATAATGTTTACAAGTTTGTGACTACTGTCATAGTTGTTGCTGATCTATCTTTGCAGCTTTTTACATCATATGGATATTGCTTCACTGATTTTACCAACTGAAGCTATTTTAACCATATATTCTCTTCCGAAATCAAGCATTTTTGTTGTACAAAATCTAAAACGAACAAATTAGTTTTGAAAAGATAGTAGCGTATCTCAGAATGTTCATACAAAAAATTTTAATATATTTTCTACAATATCATCAGTGATTTATTAAGTAAAAATCGAACAGATGTTGCATCAGTATTAAATAGTTCCTAAAAAATCACAGCACCTTTCCTAACTTACCGTATGAGATCCTATACGTCGTAAAGAACCCTATAAGAAGCAAAGATCATTCTTTTTGCTTGATTATCCTCATCTGCAAATTATTTTCGTTTTATACCTTTTTTTATTCTCAGCATAAGCGATTTAATAGACAATAAAAATCCCAATTGTCATTGCAAATACTTTCTAAGTATGAAATGCGTCAAGCTTCAGTTGTTCCTTCACATATAGAAAAAATTCGCACATTTTCTACTGAAAATGGACATTTAACAAACAAAATGCTTCTAATAGCGATGAATGCATTCATATTTGTTGTAGAAACTATATAGTCTACTTAATGTTGTTTAGCAAAATATTAGCTCGCTTTTATTTGCGATTTAACTTTTTTCGTACAGTATTAGCCTTTGAATAAAAGAGATTTATATCAAAATATTAAACAAATATACACCGATGGATTGAGACAAATATTTTCATGTAAAATTTGTTATTCCCTAATACCAGAGGAAATAAAAGTACGGAAGTTTACAAAATTTTCATGCAATTTCCTTATTTATTTCAGGCTTTCATATGCAAATTTCTACTGCATTCCACTTCATTTCTAAACTACAAATAGCATCATGAAGTTTAATTTTACAATAAGCTGACCGAGAAATTATGAAGAATTTTGGAGCTAGAAATATTTAAAATCAAATCTTTAAACTGTAAAACGCTTGAACCTAGCAGAGATTTAAAACAGCAAGAAAATCTGTTTTTTCACAGTGTTGACTATGCAAAATATGTCTAGAAACGGCGACTAATAAAAGGACTTCCTCAGGCTACTTAACAAAGCACTTGGAATAAGTGTACACAGAGCTTTGTATTAGCTAGCGATATATCAATAAACCATTTCCTCAAAGGAAGCATAAATGTCGAGTGGCATCTTTGAGTTTCACAGGTCCATTTGTCGACATAACCCTGGCAATTCTAAATGTACGTGATAATAAAATACTGTCTCTCACTATATTGTAAAATTTTGTTGAGAGTTGAAAATTTTGAACTCTCTTGTAAGCAGTTTTATTGAGATAAAGCATTAAAGTAGAGATTTTTACTCAATACTAAATTACGCGTAAAACGATCTCATAATTCCACTCACACATGTTATTTACACCGTTTACAGTAAAAATACAGTTTTGACCGAAAATCATTACTCTATAGTTGTACGATTATAAACAAAACATTTCATACGACTTAGTATTTTGTCATATAATAGTGTTGTTGTTAAATAATATATTGCAAATATAAACGAATGAAATGTCTACGCTGCTGGTTAGAAAAAAAGAATGACAAAATGTCAAAAGATTAAGGCTTTCGAGATATATTCTTTTACTTTTCTTGGAAGATGAGCATAGAGTTATAGTGTTGTCAAAAGAAATCGGCTCATCTCAAAAAAAATTCTTCGATTATCCGGTCCATAAACTACAAGGACTGCATTTCGTCAATTCTTGCTACCATTCGCCATCCGTTGAAACTTATCACGTTTTTATCTTCGAACCTGAATGGAATATTGAAGATATCGAGCGTCCCATCACAACATGTTCTGCACAGATTAACAATGCTAAACTAATTGAAATGAGAAATAGAAAATCTCATGTAGTTTTAAAGTCATAATTTTGTTAAAATTTTTACAGAAAAATCAAAAACTTTATTTTTGTAGGTCTGCTAGCTTTTGATCGTAAATTAAATGAATCGCGCATTTCAGCCAAATATTCCTCATAAAAAATGGGTCTATAGCTGACCGTAGATATAAGTAAAAAATAATCTATTGCTATTTTTCTTTTCATCGTGACAGAGAACTGTTCGTAATTTTATCAAAAGTTCGAAATTTTTAAAAGAAAAGACGTATAGACCAATTAAGCACACTGTAAAAAAGTGAGTGCTCTGGTTTTTCAAGAACTTGTCAACCCCAACTCATTTCTAGTTCTTCAGATTACAGAGAGTTGAAAACTTTTTTTGAAGATCTTACTGCAATTCTCTTGAATACTGATAAAAGTTTTTCAGATTTTGAGTTTTTTAACCAGTTCACTATATGGGACAAATGGGAAACTCGATTTTTTTACATTGTAGAGAAGGACTGGTTTGTCGAAAGTCCTTTTTATTAATGTGGTTTCCTGTCACGAAAGCTTTTATATATATTTATACTAAAAAAACAACTATGTTGTGTTAGCAAGCCACTAGGCCTCGCATATTTGTTGTCTGCCATATTTATTTGGGTTAATTATATTCAATAGTCTAATATAAATGGGCACACGCACACTGCATGAACGAATGTTTCATCTAGTAATTAATCATTAATCAATAGCAACAGCAAAAGAAACTTGTATTTTACAATAACTAATAGAGTTTGATAATGGTAATTTCCGAAATATGATATAAAATTTTGAAAATAGATATTTAAACACATATTTGATGTGTAGTAACAAAAAGTTTTTCTGATAATATTTTTCCTACAGCTGAGAAACAGAAAGAACAACGAGAAAAGAAAAAAGACTGTTATCTTTTTCTTTGTCTTCGCTTTTCAGCTGCTAAAAAAACATTGTCTTTATTTTGGGAAATATGCATGAATATCGTTAGTAAGACTAGAAAGAGAAAAGAAAGGGAACAGAAAAGAAGGAGTCTAATTTCAAAATGTTCAATTATACAACACTGGTATATATACATAAAGCTATGTATGTATACTAGTGTAGCATACATATTTTTCAACAAGAATTAGTTTTATAATAAATCATTCCGATCATTATCGCGCTGTATGTATTAAAGATATTTTAATGTTAAACTATATGGTTTGGTCTTACTCTGCTATTGCAGTGTCATTCTGTCAGAGTTTCTTATGGTGAGTCTCTCATGATTTCTAAATGAGAGTAGATCCAGGGCTCTGCAACGTCTTAAATTGAAGAGAAAAGTGTGCTGAGCATTTTAAGACATTCTTGCTCTCTACAATTTCTTTCATTTAGAAAATATGCCAACTATACAAACAACTACGTTTCAAAAAGTATTTAGTTACATATGAACATGTGAGTTATTCACGGATATTAGAGAAAGTGGTAGTCGTCTCACATACACTTGATATGTATATCGTTTATCAGCAAATTTGATAACATACTCATTTATATGCGTTTCAGATTACGAATATAGAATGCACTTTAGAATGGCCCCTTGCATTGTTACTTGAGCTATGCGCGTACATTTCACAAGTGTTTTCTCTAAAAAAAAATCTGTATTTTTTCTTTTTTTCTTTGTTATCTTATTTATGTCGTATAGATTAGTTATACATAAGTATCCCCACGTTCTCTTATTTTTTTACGACTGTTAATTCTTATGAGATTGTTCATCTGTACAGCTAACAGATCAATGCTCTTGAGACAATATCCCAATTTTAATATCTTTTTTCTCCTATTTCAAGTAAACACCAGATATTCTTTATCGTAATCTGCCGTCATATTAGTTACTATATACAGTAAGTAAATATCTAAGTAGTTAAAATTTTTCGTATTTGTACCCGATCCACATACGAAACAATAGAATTTTTAATGAGAATCTTGAGTTAAACCATTGTTTTAGGCTAAATTTTTGCTTTTTTCGTGTTTTTTTGCGAGTATAAAGAAGAGTATAGAGGAAGTTTGATCAAATATGCTTTAGCATATTAACTGTAGACGGAATGCAAAAACTCATCTTATTCAGCATATATTTCAATATGAATTCACTACAACAAGAAAATGCAAAAAAACCAGCTATTAATAACTTCGAACTTTTACTAACAAAACATTCGTCTTTCTCGGATACCAGAACAAAACTCGAACCCAATCTTTAGATAAGTTACAGGTCGATTAGTATATTGCTAACCTCAAGAAAATTTTGTTTTTCTCTATTACAGGAAATGGTTGAGATACAGATTTATTCGAGATGTACATGAATTGTTTTTACGCAAAAATTCAAAATCACAGAATATGCGATAGTGAAAAAAAATTTCTCAACGTTTGACTGTTGTATGTATATATATCATGTGTTATCGCTCATTTTAGTCTTTTCTTTCACTGATATATTAAGATATAATTTCTTGGAATGCAGCCACGAGATACATTTCTGCGCTTTCTAAACTAAAAAAATAAATATATTTAGACGGTTGTCGCTCGAATCATCATCCAGCTCATGCTTTACTTTTTTTTTATACAAACTAAAATCCTGATGTGTTTTTAGCCTGTGTGAAGCACTGATATCTAATTGCAGTAAAATCAGAGTGCCACTCACATACTCAATTAACCTTTCTTCATAACCCTCAGCATTTTAACAATCGTCTTTCCTTCTTTTAACTTGACGTCATTGATTGTTTTTTTTTTGTGAGTAGGTATATAGGATTAAAACGCGACAATATTTAAAGATTGTTATAATCGAACCGGAAACGGGCATTTATCTTTGTCTTTAATATAAATTATAGAATATATAAGTGAGAGAGAATAAGAAAGTATTTTTATAATAATTGGACAAGGTATGATTATATATTCAACATTTTTTTCTTCTTTTTTTAGTAGAATTCTACTATACTAATGAGCTTTATACGAACAAATGCAAGATAAATCAGAACGTCATAGGTTTTAGTGACAAACAGAAATAAGAAAAATTGTTGGTGATTGTTTCTGATTGCATAATATGTTAAACCTTGCACTTGAATGTAGAAACCCATTATGTACATGTTTTATTCGCTCCTGCTCCTGTTACTGTTTATTACATCATATAGATGTATCTTGATATAGAAACAAGTCAATAAGGATATTTCTCAATCAACTTTGACATAAAATAATTTTTTGCTCAAATGATATAGATAATTCATCATTTTGCTAATAGGATGGATATAGATATGCACAAAAGATGAAAGCATGAAACCGATTTTGGAAATATATTGACTATATATTTTAATATTTTATTGACAAACCAAATTTCGATATTATTTAACTGATATCATACAGGTCATTTAAGATTTTGAGGTATCCGTTCATTAGATGGACATTTTCACCGAAAAAAATGTAAGTTTAAGTTTGTTTTTATTTATGTGCAAGCTTTTAGAGAGGCTTTAGCTCAATTTTTGTTGAAAATTTGTATTAATCGATAAGATCGTGGCCACTTTTAAAACAACACAGCTAATACAAATTTTTTAAGAAGACAAAATTTCAATACTTTCAGAATAGCGCTAAAATTCCAGTCCATGAAAAGCCAACTAGTAGTAATATTTGTTCTATTCGTTATGTCATATTTACAAAGCACTGATAATAAACTTAATGAAGATTTCTCTCGTTAGTCGTCTTCAAATACACGCTGTGGTTAAGTCTGTTATACATAGATAAAATTTTACCGTTACCTATGCGTTTTTTACTAGAAACATTCATAGACAAAGAGAAAACTTACACAAATTGTTAAAGGATCTTCACAATGTCGTGTATTCACAACGCACGAAGATAGTCAAAGAGTATTTGTTCCTGGCGTACAAAAATAGCTACTTGTTATGTGCAGGTTCTAAAGCATAGATAATCTTACTTTTTCTAATGTCCTTCAGATATATAAGTAAGATAAAATATTCACTGAAAAAAATAAATACTTGAACAGGTTTAGTGGAAAAGAGAGATCATATATCGATTCTATATAATTATTTTTGCCCATCATTTAAGTTTTTTTTGTTTTTTTTTGTTTTTTTTCTATGTATATGAGATTATAGAGATAGCTCGAAATTCAAAAAAAGACAGAAAAGTGGAGAAAAACAAGAACTGATAAGAAAAAAAAAATGGAAAATACCGATTCATATAAAAAACGTTCAAATAAATAAACAGCGAGAGACTCTATTGTGTTTAATGTCATCATTGATCTAAAGTGAATACGTTACTCTTTTCCTCTTTCTCTTGATATTATTTTTTATTATACTTAACGATGTTATTTTTGTAATACAATTTCTTCAGACTTGAAAAATTTTGCTACAAAACTATAAAAGATGATCGTGAAAGATGTTAATAACACGACATCATATTCCGAATCCAATTGCATGACAAAGCATTATCAAGTAGGCATGAAGCACTTAGGTTTCAAAAAGATTATGAGGTGTCAAATGTTTTCTCTGAAAAAAGAACACATTTATTCAATTGCTGAATTTTTAAGACCATTATTTGTCTAAGCTTATGTGTTTTGAGTCTTAAAGTGATTATGGGAATTTTGAATTGCACTATTCGTTCGTAATTCAACTTTTGTATAAATGTGTTTTAACACTAGTTTTACGACAAAATTTTGTATTTCCACTATTTATATATTTTGACTACTAAGGGTGATATTGTTATTGAGAAATATTTTCTCTAGTATATTTTGAAGATCATAGTCGTCGTGGAGAGTTTTGAACTTATTTAATTACTGACTCTTCTCTAAAACAGACTTCGACTCATACCACAATAAAAGGCCGCAAAGAAACGAAAACGATGATTTTTGACAGAAAAAAAAACAATCGAGAAAAAAAAGAGAACCGCTATAGTTAGAGAATGTTTCTGAATCAATGTTATGTATCTTCTAATTTAAATAAAAAGAATCGAATGATTGAATTACCTCGTTAACTGAATGTTTTATTTTTTTTTTGATAATACTTCTGTTTTTATCCTGTACGGTTTTAACTATATGCTTTTAATTGTAGATAAATGTCAAGTAACAATCTTAATGTCCAATTGTAAGTGATTAAAACGTAAATTTTCATAAAAGGTATGTGTAAACTCATTGTCTCTCGGGATTCTACAAGTATGAACATATGAGAGTGAACATGATTCTGCATAATTAAGAAATTTTATTTTTATATGCCATACTTTTTGTAATATCATCTATCATTAATTCTAATTCTTTTCTTTTTATATAAAACAACTTCTTATCAATGAATAAAAAAAAATTTTCACTAAAGAATGCAAAAAAAGTTATAATTAAAATTTTCTTCTTTTTTCTTGAAATAAGGAAAATCATGATAAAGGACAAAATTTATCAAGATGTGTTGGCTTAACTATTATCAAAATATTTTTTAATATTTTAGACCTTGTTCAATGTCTTATATGTTCTAGAGTATGGATGGTGTGATTATTTTTTATCGTTAACAATTATTTACATTTATTTGATCAATTTAACAAACACATGAGTCTGTATAAATCGGGCGAAGTTTTTGCGTGTAAAACTTTTTTCTTATACCTCCTAATAAGAAAATTATTCCTAGAATAAAAACAAAAAAACACGAAAAGAGGAGAGAAGGAGAAAGTTCATTTCCCTAAAGTCTTCACTTTCAATTGTATGATTTCCAGCCCATCGATTATTTGTCCTATATAACAACTGAGAATATACTTAAAGCTAACAATTGTTTGAATAAGTGTTTTTTATTTTCGCAAAAAAAATCATTTAACCATTGCTCATCTGATAAATTTACACGTCAATATGCTGGTACAGTTATTTTGCATGCCTATAAACTGACTTCCATTCATTGTATATACACGTAAGGATGTGTAGGATAAATTGATGTGATTTTTCAGCGATTGATGTTCTATATATTTCTACTGATGGTTGAATTTCATAAAATTTTTATTAACGTGGTATATATACTGCATATCACTTCTTACAGTGGATGGTAATAGGAGGAGCACGGAGTAAAATAGATAAATGTTCTTCTTTATTATATTTTTATGTGCAAGAATAACAGATGTCAAACAACTTGAAGAAAAAACATTTATATTTAGCTAGTTCCTCACAATTAGTTTCATTATTGTTGAGTGTATTCTCTATATACCTTACTATAAATTTTTTTGTTGTTTGTTATCCAAAATGAACTTGCTGAAAATCAGATTCTCTGAAAAAAATCAGTTTTTTCTGGTAGTCTGTAGTAGTGTCAAAAGAGTTGTCCCATCAAAAGTTAATCAAAATTTCCTGAACACCGACTCTTTGCGCGAAGAATCTGACTTTAAAACTCTTCATCTCTAATACTGTCCTTCTTAACGACTCGTTTCTGGCATATACGATGCCCACCGGAAAACATGAAGGTAAAAAATGACGTACAGCCGAAGAAAAAGAAAACGAATAAAATATTATTATTGTTCAAACAAAAATTTTAAAGTAACTTATTTTCATAACGAGGAAAAGAACATAAAAAAATTCACTTTAAACATTATTCAAGCGCGTTCCGGATAATAAACAACAAAAAATTTTATGGTCAGGCATATACAGAATACACTCAACAATAACGAAAACTAATTGTGAGTAACTAGCTAAATATAAACGTTTTTTCTCGACGTAGTCAGATCGTCTGCAAGTTTTTTGTGACACCTGTTATTCTTGCACATAAAAATATAGTAAAGAAGGACGTCTATCTATTTTACTTTATGTTTCTCCTATTGCCATCTACCGTAAGGAGTGATATGCAGTATATATACCACAATAATAAAATATGAGAGACTGATATTTAAGGCGAAGATAGGTAGTTAGACTATGTGGATTGTATGCATTGATCTTGCATTATGGAGTTGAACTGAAATTTTAATGAAACTGAAAATGATGAAAAAGAAAAATGACCGTAGAATGTAAGTTAGTTGCACAGCTTGACTTAACTGAATTATTTCTCAACATATGAACTAATATCACTTTTATTTGTTCAAGTGTTGGGGATACCGAACTGTAGCTTATTTACAAAAGAAATGTAACTTACACAGACGTGCTAGTTCATTATATGAGTAATTGGCATGCGCTCCTGTGAAAACTTATTTGCTTATTTTGTATGCTTTTCCATTTTTAAGCAACACAGATTCATTGAATGAAAAATTTTAATTTAAAACAAAATGATTTTTCACTCTGTTTTCATTTAAGCTATACCTACGAAGATATTCAGAATTAAGGTCAGAGATGCATAACTCCAACTTCAGAGCTAAGCTTCTTTTGGCGGAGTTGACGTTGAATTGAGTTACATTTTGTTAGCCTGGAATTGATCTAAGAATAAATAAACCGCGATTAGACGAACAAAATTCTATTCAAAACGAGATAGTCAAGTTTTTAAAAGAGGAAACTGGAATGAGTTTACTTATTTTACAGAAACAGACACTATATCTGGTTTTAAAGAAATTAGTTCAAAAATTGGTATGCGTACTTGACACATCAGCGGTAATAGAGAAAGTGTTTCTCACAGTGACTTTCCTTTTTCGATCTCATCGATGTAGAATGACATTGACGCTTTCAAAATTAACATTGTTGAAATGTAATTATGAAGATTTTTTTTGTGAGTACGGTATTCTCATGAGCAAAAGCGAAATAAAAGACTACTTACAAAATAATAGAAAAGAAAACTTGCTTATCGGAGTTGGACTTACGAGGGAACTTTTCAAAGTGATTAAACGCTTTTTGCTCGGAATCTAGTGGGTTATAGGTTATCGAACATGCTGATTACGAATATGACCATGAGAATTGCTCTTAGCCCTTCGAAGACCTGGTTTTCTAGAAAACCAGTTTTTCAGAAACTCTAAAATATGACCCGAACCTTTCTTAATGAGGCATGATTGTAGCCCGCACATTTCTGATTGAAATGAGGCATCTCCCAGCTTTATGCGACCTTTCTTTGCAAAGTCATAGAATTTACAAGAAAAGCCCTGAATTAATCTCTTCTTATTTCTGTAGCTTTGACCTGACAATGAACATTTAGGGCTTTTGTTGTAAATTTTATAACTGTGCAAAGAAAGGTCGCATAAAGCTAAGAGATGTCTCATTTCAATTATAAATGTGCGGGCTACAATCACGCCTCACTGAGAAAGATTCGGGTTACATTTTAGTTTCTGAAAAACTGGTTTTCTAGAAAACCAGGTCTTCGAAGGGCTAAGAGCAACCCTCATGGGCATATTCGTAATCAGCATGATCGATAATCTATAACCCACTAGATTCCGAGCAAAAAGCATTTAATCACCTCGAAAGGTTCCCGCGTTAGTTGTCCATCTCTGATTTCAATAACCTTTATAGTGTGTAGTAGTGAATACCTCGGTAACCGTTGCTTATCCGAAAAGAATGAAACAGATTGAAAATGTTGTTTTATTTAGGTTGCTTAATGAATTTGCGTTACTGAAATACGGAAAAGTGTGCGAAATAAGTACATAATTTTTCATTAGATGACTTACTAATTGGTTACAAATTTTTTTTACGGAAATAACAATAATACTTATTCAGATACTTGATAGCTATACATGGAAAAAACATTTATAGCGCCTGCTATAAATAAATGCATGAAGGAGAGAAAATACAGGAAAAAACATGATTGTTCCCGAGGATTAATCAAAAGTTCATAAGTATTTTTTCATATATTAAACACGATTGTGATAATCTTGATTCTTTCAAAACATGATCCTACTTGGTAGCTCGTTTCAGTCGTTTGATTAGTACATGAGCGTTGGAAATAGCGTAAAGTTATTGTAGAACGAATGATCTATTAGTTTCAGTTGTTTATTTTTTCTTAAAATTGACATTTCTCTCTCTTTCTCTCTATTGGCAGATAACGTGTTGACGTTTATCTCTATAACTGACACTGTGTACTATATCTAATGATAATTATCATGATGATAATGCCAAACATACTCGTAATGACAACAAACGATGATTGATTGAAAAAGGGTCAGAAAACTGTAGATTGAGTTATTAGCACAAAACGAATACATGAGTCAAGGTCACCATTTTCAAACGAAATACTGACCGAAATGTATTTTGTGATATAGAAGCCATATTCATGGAAAAATCTTAGTTTGTCCTGTCAAATTTTCCTCCTGTTTCTCTCGACCGTTGTTATTTTTTAATTTGATTACGAACGCGAGGACATTGTGTATAATGGAATTAATCAATATTGATTTTAGAAACGTTTCATCTTTCCCTAGCACATCGATTGTCCTTCACTATCTCTCTTTCTCTTCTATGTTCTTCACGGATAATTTGTGTACTGGAAATGATTAGATATATATATATATATGGGAGAGAGACCCATACATGCTGTTTTACCTATATATGATGTTAAATAACGAAAACCAGTTCTTCTATTTTCTTTTGTTATAAGGAAGATGTAACATTGTTTATTTTATCTTCTTTTAGATGATGATGATGACTGATCGACCATAGACTGCAAGGTCACTACACATAACAATCCACTTCCGAAAACAATGACAACAACGGCAAAAGTTAGTCAAATGTTATCTGTACCATTAAATCGTGTTCGTTCATCGAAATTAAAACGCCAGGCATCCGTGGTTGAAGATGAAGGTGGTGGCGGTGGTGCTGATGGTGAATTAGCGATTGATCATCCTTCACGAACAACAATAACAAAAAAACGCATCTCATCTGATCATGAAAGCGGTGGTTCATCACGTTCACTGTCACCATATCTACGAGTGATTTTAGATGGTGAATCAACATCAAGTTATTTAGACGTGCCGGAAACATCTAATAATAGTCGACGTTCATCAAATAATAGTGTTGTCAGATTTAAACAGAATGACCTGTATGATTTGCGTTCCATTTTGGATATGACTTATGAAGGAGAAAATTTAGAAAAAGCAATCATTAATAATGATAAATACACCGTTAGACGAATTATCGATATACATCAAAGTAAATTTAATGTTGTTAAAGATCGTCATAGTAGTCTTCAAGGCTATGTTGGATGTGGTGGAATACCAGCTTCTCATCCTCATCAATGGGGTGGTGCAAGTTTAGCATATAAACGACAAAGTGGCACACCATCATTGACATCAAATACTGATATAATGGAAGGTGGGAGTAAAGAAGCATTCCTAGAAACAAATTCATTATCAAAAAATAATAATAATTCCGTAACTACCAATGAATGCTGTTTAACACCAGATTTTTCATGTTATGCATCAACATCACATTCAGCATTAACACAAAGAAGTGGGCCGCTAGCAGCTGCTCTTATGGCACATACATCATCAACACCAGCGCCAATTAATTTTAGTGCTACTGATAGTAGTGGCAATTGTGAACTTGAAACAGCAGCAATAACTGGCGCTCCTGATTCACCTGGTGATATACCACCAATATTTCGAAACATTTTACATGTGGCTATAATGTATGATGCTCGAGATGTTATGCGTATTTCGTTAAAATACGGTATTGATTCAAATGCACCTGGCGTACATCCTCTAATGACAGATACAATAACAAATCAGACTAATCCATCAAATTCAGGTCGTATTTCACCGGATAATCTACCACGTGCATCACCTTGCCGCAACGGTACACTCGACTATAATTCATATTATACGAATGAACGTCTTTACATGCTACCACCATTATTCTTAGCTGCACAAAGAAATAATCATTATGCCACAAATTTATTGTTACGCTACGGTGCGAATCCAAATATACGAGATGAATTGGCTTGTTCACCTCTTCACTTGGCTGCTCGTTTACAACACGATGTTTGTAATATATTAATTTCCCATCATGCATGCATAAGTACGAGAAATAAATATGGTGATTCACCATTATCTTTATGGCCAGTCGTCTACAATCTGCAAGTGGCGTTTGTTGAACGCGAATTTCGTAAATTATGTCGAAAATATTCATCGTCAAAACGTCATCGTTTTCTATCATCATCCTCCGGTAATAAAGATGAAACACATTTGACACCAGTTATACTCAGTCGGAATCTGAGTAATGAGAAATGTACAAACGGCGGCGTGAAAAATTTAAAAAGGATATTTCGTCATAGCGGTAGTGATTCATACGATTCAAAGTCGTTTAAAAAAAGTTTATCATCTCAAAGTTCAATAGGAAAATCAAAAAGAGCAGGAGGTCAACATGTGGCGATATCAGCATCAGTCGGACGCAGTGAATCAAGACAAATGTCGGAAGAACGAGAAGAGTTTCTAACGACCGATATGCCAAAATCATCGCATTCAAAACGAAAGGTATGCTATCGTTTTTTAAAAATGAAAACAAAACATGTTTACGTGTGAACTTAATAGTTCGTGTTTTCTGTTATTTGCTAAAGCTTAAAGTGAAGATCAGATTATCGACGACAATTCATGATCAGAAACTAGAATGCAGTTTATTGGATCATAAGCGAAAGTAAACTGTCTTGTTTTATCACAGAAAACTGGTTGCAGATAAAAGTCATTAAGGAATTCACCCCTCCGAAATTATCTCTGACACCCTATATTCGATCTTGACGAAACTTTCCATAAATGTTGGGTACAATGAGCTACGGGAACGAAAAAATTTTTTTGTCTCCAAGTCGTTCCGTTTAGGAGTTTTCCAGAGATCAAGGTTCAAAAAGGACCCTGAAGTGTGCCCAAGAGTTTTTAATATACTTCAAGCTGGAGAATCCGAGTTTGTTTTATTTTAAACTAGACACCTAACTATAGTTAGGTGTCTAGTTTAGCGCCGGTCAGTCCGTGTATACACGGACTGACCGGCGCCGATTTTTCAATTAAGTCTTTGTTGGTTTTCCGGACAACCAACAACCTCCAAAACCCGAAAAATCCTTCCGAGTTTCCTAAAAAGCCTCAATTTGACAAAAAATTAAGACTTAATTGAAAAATCGACGCCGATCAGTCCATGTAGTTTCTTTTTCTCTTTTAAACAAAAAAAGAATAAACTCTCTACGACAAACTGCTATTAAAAATCTTGGGAAATACTTCAGGTGTAACTTTTACATAGAGAAAACGCTGTATTAAACGTTGTATAAAATGCTCGGTTTTAGGATGTCTAGGAAAATGCCTGTAACTTTTTGATCTAAGGTTATTCAGAGTTGTACGAGGTCTTATTTTGATCAGAAGCGTTTGCTCTACAAAGCTGTGTGTTCAGAAAACTTTTAATTGCATAAATATCCAGGAAAAAGCTATTATTTGATGACCGAGTTTTTCGAGGCTTCCAGAAAACTTGCTCAGAATCCGCGAAAAACCACTTTTGTAACCAAAACCGATGCAAATTCGGAAAGTAGACACTTCAGGCTATCTTTCCATGTGCGTATCTCAAAACCGATTTTTTGACCGAAAATCATCATTCGGGTTTTCCTTAAAGATTCGAGTTTGAAATTTTGGCGAAACTATTTCGACTTTGTTTTACTATTTCTTGCGAAAATACTACGTGACAATCTTTGTTATACATTGATTGATCCTAACTCTCTAACTTCTTTCCTTCAATGAGTTTGACCATAGTTAAATATCTGAGTAAGTTAGATTAGACATACTTGTATGATGACTGTATAATAGACTATGTACCTAGTGGATTATTATGTACAATGTATTTTTTATTTTAGATTGCAACATCTCTAGCAGCCAATATCATGAATTATCATAAATCCTCTCGAAATTGTCAATCGGCCGAAGGTAAAGTAAAAAGCTAAACACTGTTTGTTGTATTAGACAAGTAAAAGATGTAGAGAAAAGAATTTTTAGATGCGAAAATACTACTGTTATTAATATTATTATTCTTAATTTCGCATGACAAATGTTGTAAGATCAGACAGTTAATCCACCATAAATAAAAAACAAAAATTAAAATTTTTTAATGTTTTTATCACCATACGAAGATGGCATATAGCAAAATTGTTTGCTGATTTGAATGATCGAAAACAGTGATATTGTAAAATTTCAACAGTTTAAACCAATGCACATTGAAATGAAATCGAATTTGAATCCATTGAAATCTTCTTGAGATACTAGAATTAGAACGTTTGATATTCTAATAAGAGATTATTCTTTTAAGATTTTTCATGTACTGTTACTTTTTTTCTCTATTGTAAAAATATGACTTGAAGAAACGTTTTGTAAAGTTGTGATTAAGGGCCTGCCCCTCAAAAATTATCTCCGACACCCTATATTCGATCTTGACGAAACTTTCCATAAATGTTGGGCACAATGAGCTACGGGAACGAAAAAATTTTTTTATCTCCAAGTCGTACGGTTTAGGAGTTTTCCAGAGATCAAGGTCCAAAAAGGTCCTTCGAGAAGGAGGGTTCGACGTTCGTACGCGATAGTTTTTCAAAACTTACCAAAATGTCAGAGAACAACCGCGACCGCAATGATATTTTTAACAAAATAGAAAGATCAATACCTTGAGTGCAAGCCTTACCGCTCATTTATGTGATAATAGTCGTAGAAGACAAAACTTTGATTGTTGAAACGGAATCTACGTACATTCTAAGCGTTAACATCAAATGCGTTAGCGTTTAAACTTTTACCAGATGAATACCTAGACTCTTATTCACGACAAGATTTTGATGTACAAAAGACTTATAGTATGATTCGACGATATTTGGCAGATATTTTTGCCTTTCTCAATTGTTTATCGTATGTCAAATCGTTTCCTTAGCTTTTTCTCACTTGATTAAATTGTGTCAATGATGTATGATTATATTAGAAAGGACGGAATGTAGATGAGTAACAAAAAAAAATATCTTACTTCTCTTTGTAAATAGTACAAGAGAGAAAGAGCATGTTACTCTAATAACAATATCAAAGCAGTGAAATCGTGAGTCAAATAGCTGCTAATATAATCCGGAAGCATAATGCTGTTCGTTTTTACACTCAGATTTACATATGCGGTAATTAGCGCCATTTTTCACATCGTTTTCAACGAGTTCGTAAACAATATTGCAAAATTTATTTAATCGATCGTCATCTTTTCTCTAACATTTCCGACATAAAAATTCTTTCTTTTTGTTGTTGTCTTCCTAAATACTTCCTATATTTGACGTTTCTTTTTTATTTTATTGTTCGATATGCGCGCGTGAATGACCTTAAATGCTGAGTTCAACACAATATGATGGGAGTGAGTGAGTGAGTAAGCAATAGTAAGAGCGAGAGAGAGAGAGAGAGAGAGAGCGGGAGAGACATTAATTCTATTTGACGGTTAAATGCACTTAGTCATGGCGCGGTGTGTGTATGTGTGTACATAATATTTGTTGTCTATATGAGTAACAATGAACATTTTTTAATTTATGATGAAACAAAAAACTTTTATCTTTTTTTTTCTTCTTCTTTCTTCTTTACCACCACCAGAAAAATGAGAATTCGTTTCTTTTTTTGTTCTGTTGTGTCTATTTAAAAGGAAGAATAATATAATAATAATCAACCTTTAACATACAATCTAATTCTTCTACTTTTGATGACTTTTCTGATTTTCATATAGGAAAGACGAAAAAAAGGACTTTTACACATCTTTGCTGTGTTGTTCATATTCACACATTTTTAACTTACAGTTATTATCTCACTCATTTTAAACAGATAATGAAAAAATATATAATGTCACCCATACTATTATTAAAAATGTAAGTTTTTAAATTTTTTTAGAGATTTTCCCTTTTTCTTTAAATACTTTAAGTAATATTGAACTAAATAATTTTTAACATATAATGTCTGCACAAGAGAAAAATACCCCTAATCCAACTTCATTATATTCTACACTTTTCTTTGTTATTCTTTCTTATAACGTCAATTTCCTATTTTCCGTCCCAAAGGCATCCTCTTTTCTAAAAAAAAACGCAGATTTTAGATTTTATAAAGTTCTTTTTTTTTTAACCAAAATAGTGATACGCCAAAATATTTTTTTAGCTGCACGTTATAGCAAATTTACAAGAGAGTGAGTGTTAAACTTTCTACTTTTTTTTCTTTTTTTGAACCATCAGATCTTCTTCGAATAACATGTAGAGATCTTTTTTGTTTATAATTATCTATATGTTTTTTATCATGTCAAAGTAGAAGTTTGACAAACTTCAATAAAATGTACATAAGAGACGTTGATCTTGTCCAGGCAATAAACGTGGTTAGTTATTATCCGTTAAATATAGGGAGATGAGATGAAAATTAGTGAGAGATGAAAATATGACCTTCTTTATCTAGGTTTATTCTATTTTATATATCTTTTACAATATTTTATGTTACTAAAATAATGTTTTTATATTTCTTAAACTGATGCTTCAAGCTTAGCTATAGAAAATGGTGGAGGAAAAAAATATTTGAGAAAAAGATCTTTAACATTGTAATTTCGTTTTACCTTGAATCTTTTGCATTGTTAGCAGCGAATCCATGATATCCTTTCTATATTATATTCATCATCTATATACACAAATAACTATTTTGAGATAATGTATTTGTGTATATGTGTATTTGTGTGTGTATGTGTGTGTGATTTTTGCCTCTAAGCGTTATTTTCATTGTTTTTCTGATTTTCTTGTACTTGAAGTTGAAAAGGTCGCCGTAGATAATGATTTTATATTTTTTTCAATAATAGAGCTTGTAATACATCCTTAAATGCTTTTTGTTTCCGGTCTAAAGTTGTGTGTGTTGTTTATAAGCTCGATTATGAATGTTATAAAAATAGATCTTTTGTTTTAATCTAGAACAAACAAAAACAAAGCCTTCCGGACCTAAATCATCTTCTTCAAATATTGCTTTAGTTTTGGAAAACTGCACCTGTTGATCTATATCCATCCCCTATTGGTTGCTTGTTTGTGAAAAAATCTCATGTGACAAAAAATGAACATGTCTATCGATCACACAAACTAGAAAAAAGAAAGAAATTGTATTTTAATGTAAAAACAACAATAACAACAACTAAAGTGATATAGGACGATTGCGTGATAATAATAAAGTAAGTGTATAAAATTGAGCAAACTTGAAATCATGCCATATAAAGAGAAGCTACGAAGAGGGAAAAGAAGAATCTATAGCAAAGAGATAGATATAGAAAAAGATCGGATGTTTCATAATACGATAGAGGTATATGTTTTTAATAATTATGATTACATGAGATTTTAATACAAATCACTCGATCTCGTGTTTTTTTTTTCTTCTTATTCTTCTTATTATTATTCTCTTCTTTACTGTTGACATACTATACAGTATATATATATATATATATATATTATATATATATATGAATAATTAACAAAAAATTGAATTATCTAACAGAAAAAAATTATATTGTGTCTGGGAAAAGAATATTGATTCGATACCTTTTTTTTAAATTTAGTATTGTATGTAAGTATTATATGTATATTAATTTTGGTAATATAAATAAATCTTATAACTATTTCAACATTTTTTTTTTATGTTCAACATATCTAGTCTTCTTCTACCAAATAATCTTGTACAAAAAATTCAAGTAGTTTTGTTCAATGATCTGATGTCTGAAGTTACATATTGTTACTTTGAATTTTCTTATTAATGAAACAAAAAATAGATTTCATTTTGGATAGAAAATAAAAAATTTCCGCATAAAAAAAAAGAAAAAACTTTTTGTGTATTCAAAAATGTTATGTTTAACGAATGAGTTGCATGCAGTTTTAAGAATAATTCATTTTTTTAACTCTAAATTTTAGATTTAATGGTAAATATCAATTCTATCGGTTAAAGATGAGAGGTGGAAGCAACACTCTGTGAGTTTTAGAATGAGACTTGTTACTTAAATGTTACTATCCTCTACTTCAGATATTCAGTTTAATTCTATTATATCGAGTGTTTCGTGAATGCTATAGAGATTGACTTTTTTGATGGGATAGATTATTTTACTTATCTGAGAGTAAATTATTGCTATTGAACGAGCACATTTAATTACCAGGTGTTCATTTTTAGGTGTCTTAACTGTGTCTCAAGTGAAAGATGTTTACCTAGATATTACTGATATTAATTTGCTTCCGGTTGTCTTGAGTCTCTTCATCTTTATTTATTAGTTTACTGATTCATGCAGACAGTTTATTTATTGGCTTCTATAAACTAGTTTTTTGATTCTTTTACCGTTTGTAAGAATAACTCCACTAAACATACAATGGATATGCCCCGGTTTGTTGTGCGAATATTTTTTTCCTTTAATTTCCTTTAATTAAACTAGTATAGAACACGCTTAAACTTACAATATCTTTTTTCGATGATACTGCCGGCAGACGTCATTCTTATACACAAACTCTATAATAAAAAGAATTGAAAGAGAAAGAGAGAAAAAGTTTAATTAATTAGTGTTTAAGTGAAAATATGAAAAAATGACTTGCACAAGAAAAATAGGCTTGTTAGCAACAGTATTTATAATTTTTTGCGTTGTATATGTATATCATTTTTAGAAGAGAACTGTACTTCTTGTTTGGAAAAATTAACGTATATGTGGATAGATAGATAGATTACAGAAATTGTCAATATTAAAAGAATAGACATAAAGTATCATCTGATATTATTGTAACAGTTGTACACGCGCATATGATTAATTATTATCTCTGAATGACTCTTATACGCCATAGAATACATGATTTACGTGACGAATGATGATCCAACGAAGTTTGAGAAACAAAATAAAACATTATTCTATTACGAGATGTTGAGTAATGAAGGTATAGTCTAACCATTGCATGTCAAAACATCTCCATGTTTATTAATAGTTTCAATAGAAAATTTACACAATTTAGTATGATAGGTTTAAAACTAGAAATTATTTATTCTAGTTGTCTTAATCATAATGTACAAGTGTATTATACTTAAAAATACAATTGTTTATGTAAATGATAATCATTTACTCTGAAAAGAATTAGTTTTCAACATGAAAAGGAATGTCAGAGTCTAAAATCGTTTACTTTTCAATCTACGTATTATGGGAAACAAAGCGTGTTTGTTTTGTTGCGGAGATAAAAGAGATATCGAAATTTTTTTGCTATGCTCTATTTATTCATCCATCCGTTTTTCTCTTCTTGTTCGAATGCTTGTCTCTGTGTGTGTATTCGCCAGAATTGCTTGATCTGTTGGATTGTAATTATCTTTTTTTTACTTTTTAGTATATGGTTAATACAAGGGAGAGAGAGAGAGAGAGAGAGGGAGGAGAGACGTAACTATTTGTTTATTAGCATGCCAAAAAGAAAAAAAACCCGTTATTTTCCATGGTCACATACCATGAACCAGTATTATGGTTAATATATCAAAGAGCGCGCGCATTCATTTTAAAAACTATTTTTATTTATCGTACCTCTCAATCTTGGAAAAGCTGACTTGTAAGATAAATATTTTGTAGTGTCTGAAGACAAGGTGTATATACATATATATATATATATATAAGCCAAGCACTCAGGTGTGTACTAATCGAAACTAACCAAGCACTCTTCTCTTTTTATGAGCTTTTATATTGATTATCACTTTCAAATAAGAGGTGCATGCATGACAGATGTCATATGATGTTGGACGGATTAACAAAAGAGGCTTATGGTGATACATTTTATATTTATTTTTTGTTATTTTATTTTTTAGCAAATGCTTTAAATGAACGACTATTGAAACGATTTAGTGAATTAAGCCGATTAGCGAACAATATCGAATGTATCGATCAACTAATGGATTTATTGCGAATGCAAAATTGTATGGACGAAATTTTACAATTAATATCACAAGCAACATCACCAACTGTACATGCTCGAATTGCTGAATTATTATACACATTACAAAATGTAAGTCAATCTCGTATAAAAATTTGCTTTTAAAGCATTCATTTTTTGAGAAAAAATTTTTTAACACTAATTATTAGCGATAATAAGTCATGTTTTATTAATATACTTTACTTTCATTATATCTCATAAGCTAAACGAAATTAATATTACTTGTTTTTTTAAAATTAAATGAATACTCGACTATACAACCAAAATGTTTTGCAAAATGACATTGAACATCTTTTAGTGGAGATGTGGAGACATCTGTAAGACATCTGGACAAAAATGTTTTAGATGACAAACTATGACATTAAAATTATCTACTTTACTAGTATTAAGTTCAAACTAGGATAAATTACAATATGTTGTATGGAAACATTTGTCTTATTGAGATTGTTTCGAGACCAAATATCAAACAGAAAATATCAATTTATATTATCTTCAAATCCTAAACGGCTACGTTTATACCATTTTTGAGTAGAAATGCATAGTACACTTTATAATTTAAGTGTTTTTCTAACATTTTTTTATATCTGTTTTGTAATAGTGAGGGCACGTAGTGTTATATGATAAGAATAGAGAAAATATTGTGGTGAACTAACGGGAACCTTGACAATTTTAGGTAAAAAAACAAATATGCTATGTATCAGATATACAAATTTGCATTTTTTTTAATGAGCTCTACCATTTTTACGCTCAATGAAGCACGTATGGATGTTTTTAAGATTTTTTTTTTTTTTTATGTTTTTTGGAAGGTAAAAATATCTGAAAATTATTGCATATTTTGATTAAGAAAATGTTCAATAATCGGCGACGATAGCATGACCTTAATGCAAATGTAAGTAAGTTAACATCATATGTGTACCATATGGTGACATATGGATTGTGTTTATTAAGCAAGGTCAATCAGTTATTTGGTCAAATAATAGAAAGTATGCAGTCATCAGTAAATAATGATATAAGAAAAAAAACAATAACTTATAGTGTCTCGTATAAGTCTTCTGTATTCTTAGATGTAATGAGTGAACTCATCCCATTAATGATAAGATCATAAATTAATTTAATATATAACTTAAGAGATCATCAGACAAAGCATTGAGTCTGCAAGAATTGTAGGTACAAACATAATATCCATGTTTTTATCTATTCGAAAATCTATGATCAAATGATTCTAATTTTTTGTTTTCAAATCAATAATACCACCTCCATCATATATGTCAGTGATATTTGCATCTATCAGAGTGTCTATACACAGTGGGCCGTCATCATTGTATGCATTTTTCTGGATAGTTTACTATAGAAAAGAAATTAGTAGAAGAAACTTCATGCTGTTTTGAAGTCTATGATTCAAATAGATATTTCAGTTACTAAGTTCATCAACTAATTAGATCTTGTTAATATGACAAACATAAAAGAAAAATGTTATGGAGGTGTATTGAAGGTTAAAGCTATTTATTGTAATAAAGCAATCTATCCTTGATGACAAGTTTTTTTTTCTTACTTAAATTAGCCAAATCAAGACTTTTTACCATTCGACTTTTTTTTGTTTTTTCTTTACATTTCCGTTTTACTTAACAAATTCTTAAGATATTTAAAAGTTTATTTTGAGACATTTGTGAAATTTTTAATAATTAATTTTTTTCATAACAATTTTAATAATAATTTCACGAATTAACATCTTCTTACAACAAAAAAAATTTTGATTATTAGTCAATCTCATTATTGAATAGCGAACTATTCCTTTAAACCTCTTCTTTTTTAGCGTTAAACATCATCAAAATGACAACGGTAATATATTTTTTTCTCGATCTAAATTTATATAGACTATAACAATTTTTATTTTCTCTAATACAATCAAACGGCTCTATGTTTTGACACTCGTTCGTATAAAAAATCAAATTATTAGAGAAAACTCAGAAATTTGTTTAAGTTACATAAAAACCACACATATACATGTTGTCAATACATTTGTATGACAAAATTATCACATACTTTTTATCATTAAAAAAAGAAAAGAAAAGAAAAGAAGTTAAATCTATCGTTATGTTCATCGGAAAAAGTTATGCTGACTTAAAATTAATGACCTCATTTGATTATTTATCAAATTAAACAACATGAACCACAAATTGTATAGCTACTTAAAGTGGTCGTCGTCCCATAGTGAAGTCAATTAAATTAACAAATTTCAATCTTTTTGTTTAGAAAAAAAAAAAAAATGTTGATTTGTTTTATGAATAGTTTCATTGAATCAATAAAAAAAAAAAAAAAAATGTTTTTTTTATTGATCTTGATTTCTCTAGATAAATGGATATTTTTTAAAAATAATTAGACAAGTTAAGTTGACACTCGTGCAATATTAAATTTTTTATTAATAATACTAATTTTAAAATTATATTACTAAAATGATTTGGTTGTCGATATAAACATATAATTGATTATCATTTATGCTATATTCCATCGTTAAGACTAATAATTATTTTATGCGTAAAAGAAAATCCGAATAAACGAATGCGAGAATATTCTTCTTCTTTTATTTTTTTAATTCTGTCAATCATGTTTCTACATGTTTATAATACATGGTGATTAGCTAATATCATAACACTTAGAATTTCTTTCTTTGTTCTAACAATCTTTTTCTTTTTCTTTCTTCTCTATCTCTCTTAGAAAAATAAAGAAATTTTTTCTGTTTTTTTTTTTCTTCTTCTTCTTTATAACTGGAATACTGATGAGAATTCTTCTCAATCTTGATTGATTTTCTCTATTAATGAATAAGACATTGAATATATTCTAGATAGACAATAATAATTATTAATAAGATTTTCATTCAAATTTTTCGCTTCTCTATGTATATAATGGAAAATAAAACTTCTTAGTATCCCACCGCTGACAATTATTGATACCTTTTTTTTTTTTTATTTATTTTTTGTATTTTTTTTCTAACAAAAGAAAAGAAAGTTGTATGCACATTGTTAGTAACGGAACACTTAATTTTAGCCATAGGAATAAAGAGAGAGAGTTATTTATAACTATCTCAATCCATTTCGACATTGACATGATAGGCCTACTTTTTTCTTTTTTGTATAATGCCACAATAGCGTGAATTTTGATGTAGATAAAGTCTTCATTTATCAGATTTGGAAGAGAAGATGGGAGGAGAGAGAAAGCGAACTGTGAAACTTGTCTGAAAATATCTTTATAAAAAATTTTTTATACTTAATATTAGTGTCAAGAGTCGACAAACTGTGAATAAATATAAAGAATTTTGATTATTTTTCACTATTCTTTTGTTTTTATCTAAAATGACATGGGACTTATATAGCAAAGGTATCAAATTTGATAGATTAACATCATCTTTTACTCACAATACAATAGTCAAAGTGTATGGGAATACAGTGTCATATGATCATTGTTAATTTGGTCAAGATGTCTTCATTATATATTTATTTGTTCCGCAGAGAGATTGTTTTTGATCCATATCTGTATACAAATATACGGGGTAGTGATGTGGTCTAATGATCTAAATTTCCATATTTACGTTGGTGATATATTCATGTTACAACATCACCAGCTTGATCTTGTATAGTTCTCGAGTTTTTTATTTTTTTTATTTCTTAATGTGCATGAAAATGTCACCGAAAAAAAAAAAACAAAAAAAAAGAAGAAAAGATTTCTCTTTTCTGGGATGAGCATGCACACGCACACACTAGAACTACAGAGTTATTATATGTACAATTCATTCATTCATTTAAACTATAGACATTTTTTTTTATTAACTTTGATATAAATGTTCCTTAGGGAGATAAGACAAAGAAAAAGAAGAGAAAAACGTATTTACAAGATGTTTGGTTTAGTAACAATTACATTTGACAAACGACTAAATGGGATTTCAACTTTTTCTTTTTTGCTGTTGTATATCTATCAGTAATAACTAGGTGTCAAAATCAATGTTACACAAAAATTATTTTCTTCTCTTCTGTAGAAGAGAAACTATAAGTAAAAAAATACAAAAATCATTCTACATTTTTTTTCTTCGCTACATTGATAGATAACAACACAATATACGTATTTTTGTTGTTGTTGTTTTTTTTGTTTTTCAGAGCAATATTAGTCTATGTACTACTAAATGTAGTGTGGAATGTATTACAAAAAAGAGTTTAAGTTTTTTTTTTTAAAACATCATCTCTGATTCGCTCTCTCATAGATAATGTTCGACGAAAAAAATATTTTTTTGATCATTTCTGATCTAAACAAAAAATAGATATGAGAAAAAGAGACAGAAGAATACAAAATAATATTAAACATATATTAGTGAAAATTTCTATGTCTCTTTACAATATAGATTATGTTTGAAAGACAATTTCTAATTGATTTTATTGACGTTACAAATATTAGAACATATGAATAAACAGGTTTGTTAATGTTCGTTTTCAAACTGTTAAGTTGATTATTATTAGTGTATCATCATACATACTACTATCCATAATTACTCTTTCTCCCTCCTTGTCACCAGAAAAAAGCTTAACATTGAAGCAGACTTTGTCATAGTAGAAGAAATGAATCTTCAATAGGGAATTCTATATACTCTAAGATCAATAATAATAATAATAATTAGTAAAGTTCGTTCTTTCTACACAATGATATTTTTGTGATTCTGATTTGATGAATCGTTATGTTACATTTGATAGTAAACGAAAACTATATTTTTTCTACTACAATACAATAGGTATTTGTTATAAAGTAAACTGATTAGATAAAATCTCTTTAGGAAAAGATTCATTTTTTCATCCAAAATTCGCCTGTTTTGAATATTTCATGTATCTATTTCTACTGTACTTACACAAAACAGAAGACTTGTAGATTACTTGAAAAAAAAAATCTATTATTTTAATTTATGAATTTCATTTTTATTTATTTAGACTTCATATCAAGAATTTTTACGTAATCATGATAAACGTGATTATGTTGAAAAATTTCAACAACATACTAAAAAACTATTGGATATATCGCTTGAATTATTTGCAAGTGATTTACCTAATATGCAATATTTAGCATTATTAACAATAAATAGATTGTACGATGTCTATGTATATCATAATCTTATTAATCCGGGACGTTATAATGCTTGTTATATTCCACAATCTCGGCGAACATTATTTATGTCATCAACTCAAATGAATAATCATGATGATACAAGTAAATCAGATACAAATCGTTTACCTAAAACATCGACATTATCAAATATTTTAAGAAAAATATCACGTGATACTGATGAAAAACGATCAGCAACAACAGTTGGAAAAGGACAAACACCGTCACCATCAGGTCCAGGACCGGGTGGTGGTGGTAGTTCTAAAGAACTTACACGTGATATGTCAAGTAATTCATCAACATCAAAACGCTGGGTACCACTATATAATAAACAAACAAGTACAAATACAAATGATGATTATTTTTCACCTAAAACATCGATGACATCTGAACTTGGTAGTAGTGCTAGTGGTAATGTGGGAATAAATTCAACACCACAACAAACATCAAAACCAAATATATTTAATAATTCAAATTCAAATATAGAAAATACAACTTATACATATGAACCATTTTCCGTACTATATCAAATAGAACCGATTCATTTACTACGTATTATGCGTACACGTTTAGAAGCACATAGAAAAGAATTTAATAATCGTCCAAAATGTGTTCCATCAACACGTTCACCATTATGCACACATCATTGCGTTGTTATATTAGCGGCAAGAATTTTGACAATTCTATGTCAAGATCAAACATTTCAAACAAAATTTATATCATCAAAAGATAATTTAAATATTATTATTGAAATGTTAAATATAAATAATGATCCGGTAAGTTCGCTATCTTTTTCAAAAACTTTTAGATTTATATAAAATGAATACATGATCATCATACAACTATTTTGAATTGAGATCTCAAAATGCTCTCTCGTCTCGGATACAATAAATATTAAACAAGACTGACTTTTTTGAATCTTAAATGTACACGATAATAATGATAAGCGAATATTTGTATATAGTTTTAGAGAAGTGTGAATAACTATGATTAGATAAAAAGTAGTGAATCCTACAAAATTTTGAAAATATTTTATGCTAAAACACCATAAGGTCTTTTGATAAATAGAGATTTTTCGAGGCTAGTCTTAATTCACATGAATAAAAATATTTTATATTCTATTTAACTAATTGATTTTTTATATCATCCCATCTTCGAGCGTCACAATGGTTAGATTGAAAAATCTATTTAGAATGTGTGTATATAAGATAAAAAGAAAATATTCAATTAAAAAATGAACTTATCTTCTCATCTTTACTACCGTCAATAATTCTAAAATAATGTTCACTACTCAATCTGACAATCTTTGATATAGATTCAACCGTCTTCGATCTCAGATTCATATCAAATAACTACTATGCATAGTGTAAACGGCGTAAAAAACACCTTATAATACAAAAAAAGTGGAATTGTATTAGCATTTGAATTTCTTTCTTCATTCTCGTAAGTACAATTATCATCATTCGATCTCTCAATTATCAAAAAAATATCAACATCATCTGTATAAATTTGTTTTTCTTATATAATAATTCTAATTCTCTTTTTATGCAAATAACGAGTATGAAAACGGCGACAAAAAAAGAAAAAAGCGAGAGAAAATTCAACGAGACAAAATATTTTTCTTTTTTTTTTTGTTGTTAAAAAATCCCAAATGAACAAAAATTTATATCTAAGAAAAAACTTTAATGGTATTTATTAGCCTACACATGTTATAAAATCTTAATCTATCTGTATTCAAGCAATTTTTCTATTTATTATATTCAATATATATTTATTGAAAAGAAAAAAATGTTTTGTATTTCATGTTTATACTAACAAAGAAATACACATTAATGCAACTAATCTATATCCTTTTCTCTATAGGAAAGTTCTTTTTAGTTCATACTATATGATAGAAATATTTAATAATGTTCTAGTTCAACAATATTCTTTCACATGAGTCATCATGTGTTATTAATTTAATTAAATTCAATACGGCAATAATTTTTCAATCATTTAATCTGTATTCATTATGAGAAGGCGAAGCAGAAGAAAAAAAAAACATATTTAAGGTTTAAATTTTTTTTTGTTTTGTTTTTAAATAGCACTTGATATGTCTTATACTACAAACACTTGGTGTTGTTGCATTAAATCCCGATTGTCATGATTCATTACAAACAGCTGATATACCCGATACCGTTCTTCATCTTATATTACCTGCTGATGAAATGTTTTATACAAATCAAACAACAAAATTTGCTAGATATGTCAAACATTTAGGTAATAATTGTATTTATTTTTTATTTTTTTGTTTAATTGTTTTTAAAAATCTATTGTAGGTGCTCGTGTACTTGTTTATATGGGATTATTAACAAAAGTTAGTAATAAAGTAAATTTATTTGATATTCTTGAATTAGAACCAGAACCATTAGATTGTGACAAACCTCAAAGTTTTGAAAATAATTTTATTCATCACATGGCCATTGGAGAAAATTGTGTTGGTACACTGTGGACTTCATTTGCTGGTATATCAATAGAAAAATTACTAGATGAACTATTAAAGGTAAAAATGATTCGTTTTTTTATATCACATTTCTCAAATGTTGTTATTCTTCATTATTTAGAATGCCACAAATCAAAAAAGTAGCCGATTACAAACGTCAACATCACAAGACACCAACATTCCAACAACGAGTACCACCTCTTCAATTATTAATTCATCTAATGAAAATTTACTCTATAATTTATCATATCTTTCAGCGGTTATTCATCCGGTAATTATATTGAGATTACTTGAACATCGTTTATTTACACCATTATTTAAAAAGAAATCAACTGCTGCATCAACAAAACCTGAAACACCCACGGATTCTAAAATGCAATTTAATATTGTTACAACGCCAATACAATTGACGGGTGCATCGGCATTAGCATCTATACCCACTTTACCTCGTCCAGTTGCATCATTTAAAAAACAGCGACCATCTGTTACGAAAGATCCACCATCGGGTGGAAATGATCGTGTATCATTATTAAATAAATTAACACAGCCAACGTCTGATAAACGAAAAGTATTGAAAATGAACAATAGTAAAAATATTCCACCAGTGAATTCTTCTTCATCTACAATACCGTCCACAACAGCACTAGCAACACTACCATTATCACCAGCAGTGGGCACAATAACAACAGCGAACAATGACTTGTTATTAATTGAAGAACGACGAGATGTCATTAAACCAATTAAATTTGATTTTAGTCGTAAATGGTTTTGGCGTAATTCTGATAGATCAAATCAACTTCTTACTGCTAATACAAGTGATCGAAATCCATTATTACAATCAATTGTTGAGAACGATACATCAACATCATCGTCTCATCCACTTGGAAAAGACATGAAATTATTAGAAAAAGAATTATTAAATTTACCAACATTCCAATTAAGTGACAGTCAAAATCCTCTATTACCAAGTCCAATTTGTTTAAGTTATGATTTTGCCACACATTTTGAAAATGATTCGATATCACCAGGAAACTTTTCAGATGTTGTTCTAACTAAGCAACAAAATAAACGTTTACCAGCTACTATACCCAATGGTATAATTACGTATGGAAATCGAATTATTGATGAAGGTAATTCATTGTTGAATATTTTATATTCTACTATTTTGTTCACTTCGAGAGAAGAATATAGTTTTTAATAATTTTTCTCTTTCTTCACTTTATTTAATGATATATTTTTATTTTTCTACAGTTACATTACCATCATCTCATCAAGATGTCAATTATCTTAATCCACCAACAACTACACTAAATGTTCCATTTGTTGAAGTACGCACACCATCTGATGATAGCAATCGTTCAAGTTTCAATGGTGGTTCATCAAGAAATTCGAACGGTTCTGTCGATATCAATAATCATTCACAACGTTCATCATCTAAAATGTCTGTACGTGAAACAGTTAAAAATATATTTCGTTCATCAAAAACTGTGGATAATATTCAACAGACAAATAATAATTCTCCTCATACGCATGAAAGTGAAATATTTAGTATGCCATCAAAATCATCGTTAAATAATGGACAATCATCACATTTAGCTAAATCATTATCACAACCAATAACAATATTCGATGATCAATCAAAATTAACTGATTCTCCATTAATCAATCATAGTGAACATACGCCGTTAATTGTTCGAAAGTCAACGTGTAAATTAGAAACTGTACCAAAAAATTCTCAAAAATCATCGTTTGAAACAAATTTAAAACGTTTTCGTTTAAATCGTACAGGTTTACGTTTACCATTAAATTCGGATTCACTTCATCGTAGTCATTCTTGTACAGTTGGTATTATTAATACACAAAAACAACAACAACAACAGCAACAACAGAACAAACAGACACTACTGATAGATAGTGATAATACTAACAAACAACATGGTACAAATATAATTATCAAAAGTTTAGCTAGTTTATTTGAACAAACTCCAATAACAACAACAACATGTGATAATATTAACGGTTATTTAAATACGGGAGAAATATGTTCATTGCGTTCGTCAGATAGCACAACTTCATCAATATCTGGTTATTTATCACCGAGACCACGTAAAGGAGAAGGAGGAGGTGGAATAACATGTTTAAATGAACTAATTGGTGGAATAAATAATACTAATGATCATAAGTCAAGTGAATCGTTATTTAGTTTTTCATCTCCAACACACAAAGAAAATTTATCAAAATCTTTTATAATAACATCAACAAAAAATGATACAACAAAACAAGGAAATGAAGTTTTATATCTCATTGCAAGTTGGGTATTACGATCACCAGAAGATTTTCAAGGTTTGAATTTTATTCAAAAAAATAAGTATTTGATTGAAATTATTTTATGTGTCTTTTCTTTTATTATAGATTATCTTGTTCAAAAAGAACTTCGTAGTTTTTTTGCATTGTTAGAATCGTTACGTGATTCATTTCGTAGTTGGACTGATCAGATTAAAGAGTTAGTACCATTATATGTCGAGGTAAAAATATTTATCTGTTGATATTGAAAAACATTCTTGTTTTAACTAAAATTATGTTATCATTCTAGGATATTGAATCACCATCTTGTAGTGAAATTGATGTAAGCAACGAAAGTATCTATCGAGAATATGCCAAGGTATATTAAAATCAAGGTAGATAAATACATCCTTAGTACATGTTAAAATTATTTTCAGATGCAACGTGATATCGTATCTGGCAGACTCATTTGTTCAAAAGAAGAAGCAGCAGCATTGGCAGCATTACAACTTCGTCTTGAAACATGGCCTGATGAAAATTTAGAATTAAGTGATGGTATGTCTATTTTTTTTCTAATTAGAAAAAAAAATAAAGAATCTGACATTTCCTTTTGCCGTTTAGATGATGAATTACATACGCATGTAAATACACTGAGTTTATCATTAAATTCACCATCATCATTAACAACAACAACAGCAACGCTAGGAGGAGGAGTATTAGCACCATGGCGAAATCGACATCGTCGTGGATTATTAAAATTACGTTTAACAAACATTCCATGTTGTAAACGAACTGATTCACAAAATTCACAAAATCGATCAAAATTACCATTTCTTCCACCAGAATATGTTGATAGTACAGAAATAATGAAATTAATTAAAGTATGTATATTTAAATAAAGTGTTCTAATTCAAATTAAATGTATTCCATTTTATAATCATATTCATATAGGACAAACAACGTAAATTATTTCATATAAATGACTATGATAATCCAACGAGATTAAAAGAATGTTATGTACGATTATGTCGAAATTTGGCAGCATACAATGCAGAAATTTATGATGTCAAAGAAACACTTGGAAAAAGATCGAAAAGAAAGGTTAGTCAATAAAACATTTTCTAATTATTACTGAACATTGTAACGTATGGAGTTGAGTCAAAGATTAAATAGAGTCAACATTATTTTACTTGGATCTTTTTTATATAGTCCAGTTCTTCGAAATATCCATCCTTTATTTCAATTTCGTGCTGAAAAACAGCTATTTTGATTAAACTTCAAGATAGAAAAATACTAGATGAGAAATTTTTTTAACATTCTTTTTTAGTGATCAATGAAAATAAATTAGCTCTACTTTGTACTTAATTTGAGCTGCGTCTATGAAAAAGAAAACAAAAATATTTGTATGACGACTAATGCACTTGTTCAAAGACTCGAAAACCCGCTTTCGGATATTGAAGTTTATTCTCCCATGGAAGCACGTTCCTCATTTTATCTATTAAATGGCGAAAACCGAATATCTTCTATCTCCTTTCTGTCAAAACGTTATTCTGCAATTGAGAACGTTTTCTGCATTGTACTTTAAAATGAATATTTAGCTAAAATGATGTCACATTAAATTATTTTCTTCTAGGCTAATCGAATATTGACAATTCGTCCCGATAAAGTTTGTCTACTAGATATTAAAACAAAAATTCTACAAAAAGAACAGCGTATTGCTGACTTAGAACATTGGATAACAAGTGGTCATCATCAAAATGCTGGTACTAATGAGTTAGTATTGGAATATCGTAATAAAACAAAATGGAAATTACAATTGGCTAGTACAACAGATTTACGAGCAATTACCGTTTATCTATGGAAAATAGTTAATATTGAAGGATTTGCCTTGTTAGATATACCAATTAATATTCCTATGAGATATCAAAAAAAACAATTACAACAACAACAACAGCAACAACAACAAAGTGGTAGTAGAAAAATGACATTATTACCACCAAATATCAAATCAAATAAAAATCCTTATCAACAAATTAAAGATTATTATCGTACGTCATCATCAAATAGTTTATTTTCTACAACAAAAAAGACTTCCACAAGACCAACAACAACGGAACATTTAAAAAATCTTACAAATCTTATGACAACAACAAATTCTACAACAATATCGGGACTTGTCACAAATTCTGTTTTTCTAACATCAGATAATACTCAACAATTATGTTTTTCAGCTGATTTAGAAGAATTAAAAGATTTATTTGATTTTCCAGAAGAAGTTGCACTTCGTTTAACAGAAATTGAACATGAAATATTTTTAAGTGTACCACCCTTACAATATCTTCGACATTTAACATTGGATATTAGTTTATTGCCATCGACCACTCAAGAATCATCTACACAAGAAAAAAATATTCGAATATTAGTACAACGATTTCATGCTGTTGGTTCATTTATTCAACAATTAATTGTTTCACAAACAAGTTTTCATGAACGAAAAGCGATTGTTGCTTCTATTGTTCGATGTGCAATAACATGTTGGTATTTGGGTAATTTCAATGGTGCTATGGAAATTTTAGCCGGTTTAAAGTAATTATCATATTCTTTTTATCATATTTTTTAACTCATTTTTGTCTTTTTTTCATTATTTATAGAATTGAAGCATTTCGCCCATTATGGTTAACTATTACTGACGAAGTACCAAGTTTTAAATTTTTAACTGAAGCATTTAATTCAAATGAGAAAACATCACAATATTGTGATGCTGTTAGTCGTGCATTAGATATACCAACATGTAAAGTTGTACCATTTTTTGGCACATTTTTAAAAGATTTACGTTCAATATTATCAAGTGTACCAAGTATTGTTGTCTTATGTAATAAAAATACTCAAAAACCCATTGAAGTAAGTTTTAAAAATCATAAAATAATATATAGATTTTTTATTATCTTCAATATATAATAAAATTTAGAGTGTTGCTGATTTTCAAAATCAAGAACATTTTTTAACACGTATTGGTGTCGGTGGTCTAATTAATACAAGAAAAATTGAATTGGTTCATATGGTATTAAAAGATATTGCCATGTTTCATAATCGTCATCGACGACAACCACTATTTAAATGTTGTAATGATAATAATCGAATGAAATCTATGTTTCAAGGTGTGCCTACAGATTTAAAAGAAAAACATTCAGCAACAATAACAACAACAGAAGGACTTGCTGAAAATCGGTAGGTAGAAATATTTATTATTTGTTTAAGCACATGTTTATCAGATCCACTATGATCGATAATCTGTAACAAAATATCAACAAATTTTTTTAACAATTTTTAAAGTAAAATGTATTAAACAAAATCAAAAATTTATTTTGCATTTTTCTTAATAACAGAAATAAGTTTTGAACTAATGAATGCTAAAATTAAATATCATAAAAATAAATTTATATTGAATAAAAGTTGTTTCTTAATTATTAAAATAGAATACAACAACAACAACAACAATATCGATATAATCGTCATCAATCATTTCCATGTACAAATAATTATGGTGATATTGATCATAATTGTGTACCAAATATTGCCATTAAAGTAATATCTGATAATGATAATAATAATCAAGTGAATCAAGCAAATGCGGCATTACCATATCGAACAACACTCGATTTATATGAACCGGAAACACTCTATTGTTTAAATGTTTCATTTTATCAACCAATTATGACTCAAAAACATAATCATGATGTATCACTATTATCATTACATCATATTATTGATTTTAATAATTTACAAATCTTACGGTATGTTTAAAAAAATAGAAAAAAAATCTTTTTTTTAGTCTATACTATATCGTTCATTTTATGTTTTATTCTAGACATGGTACCACATTAATATTGTATGATGAAGAATCAATGCATTCGTGTCTTGTGTCTGTTCGTTTAGAATTAGATAATTGTACATTAACATGGACTAAACCCTCATGGGACAGACATCATAGCGTAGAAAATATTAATGCACAAAATCCAATAACAAATGATAGAACACATTTTTCATTATTAATGAAACGTTATATTTTAAGAGATATTGCTTGTGTTGATATGGAAGAATCTTATCCATCATCTGGTTTTTTACAATTAAAATATGTTAAACATATTCGTTGTGGTATACTTAATTGTGATCTTGTCTCAGTTATTAAACGACATAAATTAAATGATATAACAAATCAAGAAAATTGTTTTACAATTATTTATGGTTCAACAATCAATGAAAATAAGTATGTTATTATTAGAATTTTAATTATAAAAAAAAATGAATATATTTTCATTTTGTTTATTTATTTTTCTTTTTTCCTTTATTTTTTCAGAAGTCTATGTTTTATTAGTCCTAAACATTGTTCTCAAATATGGTATTCAAGTATTGAAAAATTATTATTTCAATATCGTTATCATCGTTTATGTTCTGATCGTCGTATTCAATGGTTAAAAGTTCAATATTTATCATTATATTATGAAAATGAACGATTTCAAGGTCCAACACCTATGGAAGCTGTTTTAGTATTTGGTGGTCGACAATGGAATTCAAGTTCATTATTTTCATTTGAACGTGGTGATCATCCTGGTGTAACAAAAAAAATGAGTACAATTAAATCATTATCAAATTTAGGTTTAAGAAAACGAAATAATAAAAATGAACAATTAATTAAAACAAGTTTTTCAACTGAATCTGATCCAACAACAACAGCTGCATGGCAAAATAATAATTCATTAACTACACGTAATAAATCTAAAACACTTGATTATAAAACAAAACCATCTATTTTAGCCGTAGGATGTAAACAACGTACACAACAATATTATCATCCTTCAAGTCCAAAACATCGTCATAGTAAAATAACAAATTCTATTAATGCATTAACAACAAGTGTTGGTGGAAAACGTATGGGTGGACGAATGACATTAACAAATCAATTAGGAAATGATAGTTATACATCACCATGGATTATTAATGAAACATATATGGATTTTGCTGAATTTGTTGAATTATTTAAATCATTTTATTTTCATTGTCGACGAGATTTAAAAGATTTATTTGATAAATTTTCATGTTATTTAAATATTGATCAAGATTTTACAATTAAAGAACAATATAAAAATGATTTAATCGATGTACCAAGACATTTATCTGGTTTAATTACACGAAATATTGTTGATGATATAACTGATCAAAGTATTCATCGTATTTATGATATGATTGCTATATCATCAATACCATGTTATGCTGTTAGTACTGATAGTAAAGCAAATTATTTAATAACAAAAGAACAATTTAAAGAATTTCTTTTTGAACATCAAAAAGAAACAAAAACAAATTATGAACTTGAACAAATTATATTGGTATGAAATATATAACACACTAATTATGATCATTTTTCAATTGATTTTTTTTTTTTTGATTTTTTCTAGCGTCATGAACCAAATAGACAAAATCGTATCAATAAAGTGTTCTCATTCGAAGGATTTGCCAAATATTTAATGGATAAAGAAAATTATGCATTTGTTAATGAACATACAAAAGTGAACGAACAAGTAAGATGTTGTTAACAAAAAAAAAATGATTAATAAATAATTCATTTTTTTGATTATTTATATAGGAAATGGATAATCCATTATCATACTATTTCATTGCTTCATCACATAACACTTATTTAACTGGTAATAAATAAACTTCAATGATAATTAGTCATTTTTGTTTTTGACATTCTTTATTTTCTATAGGACATCAATTACGTGGTGAATCATCGATTGAAATGTATAGAGAAGTAAGAAAACAAAAAATAATAATCATCTTTTACACAAAAATCTTTTTCTTTTCTAATTTTAAATTTAAATAATTTTCTAGGTATTGTTATCGGGATGTCGTTGTGTTGAACTCGATTGTTGGGATGGAGAAGATGGATCACCAGTTATTTATCATGGTCGTACATTTGTTAGTAAAATTTCATTTAAAGTAAGATATAGAAAAATTTTATTCTTTAGAATAAAAGATTATGAAAATGAAAGATATTTTATTTTTTCAGCGTGTCGTCGAAGTTATTAATGAAAGTGCCTTTGTTACATCTCACTATCCGGTTATATTATCGATAGAAAATCGATGTTCACTTATTCAACAAGGACGAATGGCACAAATATTTTTGGTAAGATACATTATTGTAATATAGATATAAATATATATAACATAAATTTTATTTTCAAGAGTATATTTGGCGATAAATTGGTGACAAAATATATGTTTGATACAGATTTATTTGAAGATCCAATGTTACCATCACCAAATCAATTAAAACATAAAATTTTAATTAAAAATAAAAAAGTAAATAAAATGCATTCGACAACACAATTAAGTAAACAAAAATTACAATTAGCCGTTGGTCCATATCGAAATTCGAGTGGACCCGATGATATTGATATAGATGATGAAGATGAAGATGAAGATGAAGAATATCAAGATGAAATGTTTGAAATAATGAGAAGTAATTCAATGACAGATTCTCCAATGTATGGTTTGAAAAAGGATAATGATGGATCAGAATTAGATGAACTGTATGAAATATTAAACTTTAATATTATAAACAATTCTGTGATTTATATGTTCATTTAGTCGATATAATCGTCGGTATAGTATATTGACATCATCAGATCCAGCAGCACGACAACGTTTAAAAAGTAATAGTAGTATTGATAATCAAAAGAAAGCAATAATTAAAACATTAGTTGCTAAAGAATTATCGGATATTGTTATTTATACACAAGCTGTTAAATTTCGTGGTATGTATATAAGAAAGAAAAACAAAACTATTATCAAAATAGAAAATTTTTTTCTCTTATCATTAATTTACATTAAGGTTTAAATTATTCATCCAATACAAATTCTGTTTATATTGTTAAAACTGCTGTACGAAAAGGGCCTAGACGTCAAATACAACAAGGATTGGTAGCACAACCAAGTATAAGTAGTTCCGGTAACACATTCTTCGCTTATAGTTATATGTTATTTTTCCTTTTCCATAAACTTTATATGCACGATTGTGTCCCTTCTGCTCATATCACACCATATCTATCTTATAATTATATTTAAATTATAAAAATTATTACGCGCAACCTTCCTCAAATAAAATACTCTTTGACAAAAGTCACTAATCAAAAATAATGATCACTTTTAGGTACTGAAAGTTCTCGTTCTATTGATCAAGTTGCACCATGTCATCAAATTGTCTCATTAATTGAAAATAAAGCAAAAAAATTATGTAAAAATTCAGCAATGGAGATGATTGCGTAAGTTAATGTCGTTCTATACATAGGCATGTATGATACGATCGTTTTCTTCTTTTAGTCATACGGAAAATCAATTGATTCGATGTTATCCAAGTGGATTTCGTGTTGATTCATCAAATTTTAATCCTTTAAGTTTATGGACATGTGGGATTCAGTTGGCAGCTACAAATTACCAAACTATGGGTGGGTGTAAACAACTCGTCATTCTTAATTGTCATCTTGTATATTTTGTGATTTTTAAAATATATTATTCACAGAAAAAATTAAAAAGTCAACTATTATTATTAGTATATTGTCTTTGCATGTATTTTGTTGTGTGTAATGCTTTATTATTATTATATGCTTCTGCTTCATTATCGGTGAGTGTCATTCAACATTTTTCCATTATTGCGTGCTCTATAGTTCATTTTTTTCTCCTTTGCATGATAAGATATATATTTTAAAGATTATGAATCAGTTCTTCTATTGGTTAAATTCCCTGAAATAAGTTTATTCAGGAACAGTCTTCTGTCACAATGAAAAGAAAAATCAAATTTTGTCTGTCATTTATTTTTGAATTCATCCATTTTACACGCATTTTATCATGAATATTTGACTGGAATGCACGATTTATCTAATTTTCGATAAAAAGCTATGAAATTTAAAACAAAAAAAAAAAATTCGCGATTTATCTGCAAACATTTGGGCAGAACTACAACTTCAAGATAAAAGTTGAATTATCATATGCAGATTTTTGCGCAATATCTAAATTATATCCAAGAGGAAAACAAAAAAATAGATATGAATGGTGACAGGAGACTGACGATCATTAAATTCAACAAGATCATATAATTATCTGATTCTGAAGATAATAAATTTTGTTAAACGTGACTATAAGATTAATTATCGTAATCTGAAGTTTTCAATTCTTGAAAATCTAAGATTTCGACATTCTTTCTCGACATTGTGGTGTATGGAAATTAGTAAACTTGTAATGCATTTCATGTATAGTATCGATCTTTTTTATGATTATCGACAAACGAGAAAATTTAATTGATTTTTTATTTTCTATTTACAAGATGCTGGTCAAATACTCAATTTATCCATGTTCGAACAAAACGGATTATGCGGATATGTTCTAAAACCAAGTGTTTTTTGGGATAAAGAACATGCACAATATGGACGTTTTAATCCGAGTTCAATGGAACGTGAAGGTAAAAAAAATAGATCGATTATTTTAAATGAAACACAATTGTATTTTCTTTATTTTAGGTGCTTGTTTTGAATTAACATTAACTGTATGTATTTGTTAAACTTAATCTAATCGATAAACTTTCTCTAATTTACTATTTCTTTCACAGGTCATATCTGCTCAATATTTAACTCAGAATTCTGGCTCGAATACGAGTGTATATATCGAAGTAGAATTACTTGGTATACCAATCGATTGTATGTCTCGAAAAACGAAACCAAGCATTAAAAATTCGTTAAATCCAATATGGCAGGAAACATTTATCTTTCAAGTATACATATATTTTTTTGTACATCAACAGCGCTAAGTGCTAAAAACTGTTGTTTGTTTTTTATTTTATAGGTATTTTTTACTGATCTTGTATTCGTTCGATTTCATGTTTACGATGCAAGTAGTAATCATTTAGTTGCACAACGTGTAATGCCATTGAAATGTTTACGTCCCGGTTATCGTCATGTTCGACTAAGAGATATACAAAATATCCCACTTGAATTATCAACAATATTTATCTATTCAAAAATAATTGAAACAATTTTAATTCGGCCACCGGAACAAGATCATACTGTATCAAATACACCACATATGTTTCGAAATCGTTTACTACGACGAATTGAACAAGAAACAACAACAGTGGTAAGTATTGTAATATTTTGTACACGAATATTTGAATATGATAGATTCAATTTTTATTTTTAGTCGGGTCGTGAATCAATAAGACCAAAACATAAAACATTTGAAGTGAAAGTCTATGGTAAAGATGGTCGTGATGAAGAATTTAGAATATTTGCTGTAACACAATATACAACTGTTGAAGAACTATTGGAATTGGTAATTATATTTAAAATTTCTTTTAAATGAAGTTTAAACATAATGCTTTGTAGATTTCCAAGTGTACAGAATTTTTTAAAGTTGGTGATACAATAAGTGATTTTACACTAATTGAATCATCAAAAACATGGAAGAAAAAATCAAAAGACACTCATCAACGTGTATTAGGTGAACATGAACGTATATTAGAAGTGATTGATCGAGTTGGTAGAGAAACAATTATTTTATGTAAAAGAAAGTCAACAGTTCAAGTAAGTATGACAAAGTAAATAATTAACTCTCACAATTCTGCTCTATTCTGTCTTAATATTTATAGAAACAATCATTTGCAACATTAATCGATCAAAATATTCAAAATTGGGAAAATTGTGATAGAACATTTTTGGTAACAATTTACAATATTTCACCATTACAAAAACATACCACTTTTAGAACGCCGGTATCATCAACAGCCATTCATGTGATTACACAGGTATAATTTTTGCACTTATTTATATAAGTATATATATATACGGTATGTACTTTTTATCATAAAACTCTAATGACTTATTTAGTTAATGACAAAAACTCGTAGTATGCCCGGTCTACCACAAGATTATGGTTTAATCGAAGAAACAGATTTAAATGCAAATGCAAAATTAACAACAAACAATCCTACACGTCGAATTCCATTGAAACGAAGATTATTAAATGATGATGAAAAAATTTATGGTATACAAAGATTGTGGAATTCTGGTCATTCAAGATTTGTCCTATGTAAAAAAACAGAGGTAATCAATACATTTATAATATCATTAAAAATGATATGATTAATTTTTTATTTATTTATTTCTATAGTATTCTGCTGAAACAAATAATAATCGACCATTTACAGATAAATTTCTTATGAGATCATTGACGAGACAAAAATCAATGGATTGCGATTCGCATGAAGGTTTATTTTGTTTTTAGTTCAGTCAACTGGTGAACATTGTTAATATTCTTCTTTTTTTTAGATCTTCATTTAGAGCATCAACATTCAACTCCAACGCAATCAACTTTACCTAATGGAGCTATTTCAAGTAAAATTTCGTTGAAAAAACGTTCTATCAAAAATATGTTATCAGTTAAATCTTAATATATGTTTTAATTAAACTAGACAAAAGTCAGTTATCTAAATTATCCATTTTTAAATGATTTAAGTTCTAGTCTTCCATATATACTGGCTTGTTCAGAAACATATGTTAGAACATAAAAGACCATAGTATGTTGCTTGTTCTTTAATTTGAATTTATCACAAAAAATACTGAAAACTGCGAACAACAAATAAAAAATACAGAATGCTTAAATGCATAGCATTAAAATCTAATTTATTGCCTTATGTATTTTATATTGATGCGCGTTTTTCTTCTTGTTAACTCTTCTTTCTAACTTGGACATCACGCACACTGTTATTCTCTATTTATTTTTTGTTAAATCTCCTGTTTGTTGGTTTTTTGATAAAGTTAGGTGACTTTTACTACTACTGTACATGCGTGTGTGTGTGTGTGTGTGTGTGTGTGTGCGTGTGTGTGTGTGTTTTTTTTTTTATTATCCGAGTAATTCATTATTGGTCTAGTTGTTATGATTCTTTTTTAATCTGTGTAAATAACGGCCAGAATGATATTAATCTGTTGTTTGTTTTTTTAACTATTATTTTTTGCCACATGAAAAGAGATTAATAAATGCAAAAATACATACTAAAATTCGGTTTGATTATACTTGAATTAACTTTACAACATTGAAAAGATTATATTAGATTTCAGATCAGTTTACAGTTTAAAGCATTTTTCAAGCAAAGACAACCAAGTCTAAATCCTAGACTTTCAAATAAATAATTTTGTTCAAATTTTTTCTTATAAAAATAAAAATCATACTATAACATTATTGTTTTCAATAATTTACAGAAATAAGCGAGAGACCAACGTGATATACATAAAGGCACAATGTCGGAATAACGTAGAATATAGGTAAAGGAAAAGCAGCAAGGAATAAAAGTTAATTCATATTATTTTCGACCATTGGTTGTTGTAGGTGGTTGTCGACTAACACCGCCTTTAACTCGCTCTAGTTTCTCGGACAAATCTTCCACTCGAACATCTTTTAAATGTAATAAATGTTCAAGTCTACGTATTTTTGCTTGCAAAATCTTGAAAAAATTAGAAAAAAAGACAGTGAATAAAATTCACTTTCAAATTGATATTTAGGTTTTTACTTGTATTTGTTCATCTTTTGCCATACATTCTTGTTCTTTTTCATCAAATTCAATTCGGCTTACAACATCGGCACTAAGATTATGCATTGAAGTCGGTTTTTTACCTGGTCTGTAAACAAACGAAAATATATTAAAAACATTGAAAAACTAACTGAAAAAGAAACGATTTACCCTTGTGGTTTTGGTCGCGGTGGTCCACTTCCTATAATTAGAAGAAAAGCAATTTTATTCGCAATCATAAATTAAAAATTCAGAAGAAACAAGATAGTATAATAAGATAACGCTGGTGATAGCTTTGTAAGAAATTAGAACAATTAGAAATTTTGCAAAAGTAAACATAAGATTGGAATATAGCAAGCTCCAAAATTATTTTGAAATACCTTCGTCATTGATTTTCAAGCATCGTGACAAAATAAAATGAAAAAGCAACGAAGTGAATTGTGTTGTGTACAAAATATATGTCGTTGAGAAAAGAATTTAAAAGTACTTGCTGAAATATGTAGTATGAAAAGAAAATATTTTGATAACTCACTTGCATATTGTGAAATAGTTTGATTCGCATCTGAACGTTCATCTGTTTCTGGTGGTGTATAATTTTGTCTCGGTGTCATCATAGCATTTGCTTGTTCGCTTGTTTTGGATTTTTGATGTAAAATTCTAATAAGAATAAGAAAGATTATATTCAACTTGAAAATGATGCTTAGAGATGGTCAAAAAAAGTGCGAAACATCCACACCACACTGTGAACACATACAAACAAAAGAAAACTCTGGAGCAGTTAAAAAATAAAAAAATCACCTGAAAACATAACAATGGTCACACAGAGGAGAAATGATAAAAACAACATAGGGTTAGTAACAAGCAGAACCCATAGGAAATTTCACAATTTGATACAGCCACTCTTTTGTAGTTTGCTAAAAGTTTTCACATATTTAGGAAGAGAACCTAGTTAAGAGCACCGTCCCGAGAAACTTTTTAATTATTTCACTAATTTTTGGTTACTATTTGAACAATCGATTGATTCGTTCACCTGATGATCGAGGCTAGTATGAGCCGATCTTCTAGTAGAAATTCACTAGTGTGGTACTATCTCTTTAAATATAGTTCACTCTACTGTTTTCTGAATAAATCTTGATAGGAATAAGATAGAGGTTTGCATTCTTGAGTAGTATGGATTGATTCTGCTGATTTTTGACTAAGTTTTTTAATTTTTGCTGAAAACAGTCATTAATGGATTATTGCCCTTACTATAGATTTTTACTAGGTTCTTGAATTTTCTTCTAAAACAAGCATTGCCGCGAGACTTAGTATAGTCGAAAACTTATGTTTCGAGTTGTTTTTAAGGTTATCAAAGTTAACCGGACTGAGATAGGTACGTCTCAGAAAAATGCCTGCTATCCGGAAACCATAGAAGCTAGAGAAGTCGGACTTTTGCGAACCAATAGAGAACACCCTAGGCTGTATACTTAGTGTTTTAAATGTAGAGGTCTCTAGAGGAAACCAAATAGCATCAGCCACTTTAGTTTCCATAGGTACTTCCCCTCAGATTTTCTCTACACAATGATGAAAACCATAAGTATCTATCTCGTTTCTATCAAAAGTTATTCAAATAACAATGGAGTGTACTATATTTTTAAATAGATAATAGAAACTTTAAAAAACTTTGAAAATCCGTGATTTTTTATATATTTTGTAATTTGATAAAATAAAACGGTGAATATCTCCCGCGGACGATATTCTCCACTAGGCAAAAGGAGAGGACTAAAGCACAGATTCGCACGCTGTTATATTGTTTAGTTCACACTATTTGATAGAGAATAAACTGAGTTACCGGTATTGTGGATCACTGGGATTTGTTTCCATACCATAAAGATAACTATGAGAGCAAATACAATGAAAGAGAATCTCCTCTAACCGACATAAAACGGTTGTCAGTGCTCCATAATTATCTACTTCTATAGTCGAATTCTAGAGAACTCATTTAAACAATAACACATTATTTGGATACAACATACTCATCGATTTTTGTTCGTAAGTTGTATAAGAATACTTCGACTAAACCACTTCTTCCTAAGCAGATTCCACGCATAACTGGCTCTGGAACATTGAGATTAAAGCGACACAGAATTTTTCTTAAAACAAGAATAACAATAAATATATTTGTTGCCGTGTACTGGTAGATGACCTAGTATATATACCTGTTCAAAAGCCCCCAATTAATTAATTTTTGTTGTGTGCTAGAGGCAGCTGCATAATTGTGAAGATCAACCCAGGATGGAAAATAATATTTAATTAATTCTGCTACCATTACTAAAAACAGAAACAGCAAAACAAATGTACTTAACGACCGTAATAATTACAACAATGCCATGTTAAAAATCGGAAATAAGGATAAATGAAGAAAAAGTACATATTATACCTCCATCTGCGAAATCTTTTTCAATACGTTTCTTGGGTCGACTCAGTGGGATTTGATCCAGCCAAGCGTATAAATCTTGAAGCAACTGATCGTCTAATTCCATATCCCATGACATTTTTGTAAAGGTTTTTTTCTAATTAACGAAATCAGAACTTAACTAACAGAAATCAGTATTAAACAATCTTGCTTTAAAAAGCAAGTTTAACTACAAAGTTGAGTAGACCAAATCTGAAAGAAGAGTATAAATAAACATGTATTAAGATAGAAATTATAACTGGAAAATATACAGACTCTCTGCAGAATCTGTGATTTGCTATCAAGGACAGACAAGGTAGAAGACAGATGCACAAAGACTTTAGATAAATGACAATCAGAGGAAACTATTTTCTAATGAAGTGCTGAAAATCTCCTTTAAGTATGCGAAGAGACAGTTCAGCTGATATAACCAGAGCCTCAATTTAAATTGAAAAATAAAGTTGCAGACACCGCTAACTCCATGTAAATGGACACTTTTGCGATATGAAAAATATTGTTTCCTTTTACTACGTGTTGCTGTCAAACGCGAAACAGAAAAAGTAAGAAAATAAGACACATCTTGGATCAATTTGCGGCAAGAAGTACAAGAAAAAAGTATCGATTTCTTAAGCCAGCCACTAGATCTTGAGACATTTCAACAAAAAATTCTCGGAGACGGTTACAAATAATAACCGTTCTGAGAACCTCAATTTCATACTAAACTCTTCTTTTTATTCATTAAATATCTGTTTTTTAGCGAAGTTCAGAGCCTTTCTCGTACTTTCTCTATTCTACAGTGAATCAATAAATTCACTAATAATATACTTTCGACACAACCGGAGATCGCATTATCATTTTCCGATGAAGTAATTAACGAAACATCAGTTTTAAACAGTTAGTAGAAAAATTTTGAAACAGTTCAATTCAAAAGATCGCCGAAGAAAAAAGCACTCCCATTCATATGCAGAAAACAATACGAATAACCAACAAACCCACGTACAAGTTCGTAACAAAGTTCCGAATAAGAAGCAATCAAAAAGATAGCACTTTTACTTAGCTTTATAATAAAAAGTTGAAAGGATTTACTTATACGTTTCAAAATACAATTTCATGTAATTAAATAGTTATTTATTGTATTCTTTTTTATCTTTTAAATACACGTTAGAGACAATACTGCATAGTATCAGCATATACAGGTATATGGTGATATAAACGACGTAATTTGGATTTATATATTTTTTCGTATGTTAAAGACGTTGCATGATTTTTATTATCAAGTCTAAAATCACGGCAGGATACAAATGCCCGCTCATCAGCGTGACTGATTGTTCACAAATAAACTCATAGGATCTCTCATATAGTGAAAACTTTAAAGATCATCTAAATAAGTACTTGGTATATCAAATTGACCTATTTGTCGAGAAAGTGTCGATAAAGATTGGCGCAAAGACTGCAGCCTAACTATCCTTTCGATTCGATAATTCCCTAAAATTTCAGTGTACATTCAATACGGCGATAGTAGCAGTTTTTGTTTTCTAAAATGGCAGAAAAATAATCTTTTTCATATTTTACTTTCCTGAGTAGCATAAAGTATGCAAAAATACAGAAGAAAATGGCACATCTGGCTTTAATTTTATCCAGCAGAAAAACCAACACTAAAAATCCGTTATTTTTCAACTTAAGATTAAAGATAACGGTCATATAAAATAAACACGAACAGAAAAATATATCTGGGATACTTGTGTTTTCAACTAAAGAAGTTGCAATCATAAAGCAGTCTCCAGAGCCATTCTTTATCTACTATGAGAAATCTCAACATAGTACCAGTGCAAGCTACAGTCAATTTCAGTTTGTTACGTTTATTTCAGTCAGGCATTAGTAGCTGGTTAAATATTTGACTCAATTATCAATATTAATGTTTGACGACTTTTTACTGCTAGCGACAGTCGTCAAGAGCTACTGTCAGTGATAAAATACTTAGAAAGTGGTTCATAATATCCATATTTGAAGGTTAATTGTACATAACCGCGACTAAGTCACGTTAAACGCTTTTCTGCATGACTAACGCACGAAAGTACCTGTAAACTATTAACAAAAAACGATTCTCCTTCAATGGTTAATAATCAATTTTATTCTGTTTAATGCAGAAATATTTATAGAACCTTCTTGTGGACTATTCCTTCTTCATGATAAAATGAGTCTAATTAAGTTACGAAGAATTTTTCTCTGTTAGTAAAGTCACATTCGTAGTGTACATCTTAAAAATGTTAAGTCGCCATATTTCCCTTCGTTACCATCGAAACATTACTCACTACTGATGTTTCTTTCTGTCCATACTTCAGCCAAATTTTTAACTTTGAAATGCAATGCCTTTGCAAATGTTGTTCATTTGCCAAAATCTATACCAGAATTTGTTAGGATCAATTGGAATCGAAATATGAACGACCGTTGATAAAGAGTTACCAAGGTTCTTGTTTTAGAAGAGTGTGAGGTTTTTGCGGAATGTATCGTTAGGATTTTTGATTTTACACTAAGCTAAAACCTTTTGCGATCACCAAGTGAAATTCATAATCGACCTTGCAATGCCACTCTACTTTATTTAGATCATCATTTAATATTGTTTTGTTTCTTGTCTATTTTCATATATTATGTACATAAAAGACGCCAATACAATGTGTCGTTGATAGAAAAACGAACAGCATGATACACAGTTCTATTTGAACAGTAAAATACAATAAAAAATGCCATCAACGATGAACAACGGTGGGCGTAACGAGAGAAAACGTCCCATATCACAACGAACCTCGTTACCACCAGCGAAACGTTTTTCCACAGTAATCAGTTCATCTAACTCATCATTGCGGCATCAAACACGATCAAACGATCAAAAATCTGAAACAACAAAAAGTACAACAACATCAAAAGAAAATAGTCGAAAACCATTATCGCCATCGTCCAATTATCTTCGTCGATCAGAACGACATGAAACTTCATCATCATCTACATATTCAAAAGACAAAACGAAATATTCATCGTCGTCCCATGATCGATATTCAAAATCAGGCTCAAAATTAGACAGTAGATCAGGTCGAGTATCTCGTCGAAGAACTTCCAGATCCTCTTCTTCATCGAGATCTCCATCTTCAGAAAGACGTGGTCGAACAATAAGAAATGCACTACCACCATCAAAAACAACATTCGAAACGAAGAAAACAGATAATGAGTTTTCTTCATTGGTGTCATCAAAAGAAATCTGTACTACTCGATCATCAACATTAAGGCCGTTGAATGATTCACAGCAACAGAAACAAACGAGCGAAATGAAGCCTATGCAGTCAGCAAAAATAGACACACCAACAACATCGGGTACATAATTTGCTTTGAGTTTATATCTCATAAAGCTTTTATTGTTTAGTTGCCAGTTTTTGTGATAGCTGGAAAACCATCTAGTAGAAAAAATGATAAAAAAGACTCTTATTCATGATAATGACCATATTTTAACTAGCTGGAAATATTTTGGGAAAACTTTGTTGAGTTTTCTGATCAAAACATCTTTTATTCCTGAGCATTGAGTGAATGTTTTTTTCAGAGCAAAGTTGGAGTTTACCCGACAGAGTGTACTCTTTGCATTTTGAGAACAATATTTAAATTTGGCAAAAAAAAGGTTTTCCAGGATTTTATGTATTCTGAAATTCTGACAAGTGTAAACTTATAGCTTTTCTTTGATTGTTTAGTTTCAAGTGAAAATAGTGGTAAAAAGATGATAGTCACTGATAAACCATATAAGAAACCGACTGTTCAACCACCATGTCAGGCACAACAATCTGTCGTAGTAAAAAAACCGCCAAGTACTGCTATAGTAGTGCCGTGTCCACCTCCACCACCACCACATCAGGCACTAACACCAAAAAAAGAAGAAACAATATCTCGTCCTATAACATTAGTCAAGCCACCAGAAATAAAAACAGAAGAGAAAAAGATTGTATCAATGCAACCGTCCGTACAACAACGAAATAGCATTAAGCTAAGCCCGTCCGAATCGAAATGTAGTAAATTTCCTGATGATAAGGACAAAACGATTTCAATTACTGTTGCTAATAAAGAGGAGAAAAATGACAATAGTAAAAGTTGCCGGAGTCTAGTTGATTATGCATGTGAAAGTGAAGATGAAAGTGATAAACATAAACAACAACGACAGGTATTTATTTGTCAGATCTAATATGCGTTATTCTTCAAATTTATTTTACTCTTTAGTCCGAAAAACGAATTGATAAACCATCCTCAACCGATTGCAACAATAATAGCGATTTATTAAAAAAGCGATCAACTGATAATGTTATTATACAGCCGCTTAATATGAATCTTGAAGATAAAAAATTAGCAAAAAAAATTAATCTAAAAGTGCTAAAATTAACTTCTCCCACATCATCATCAACAACTACAACAACAAATAACATCAAAATGTTGACCAGTGATGATGTATTTTCATCGGCATTACGTGTACCAACAAAAATTAAATTAACAAAAACAATTGAGCAACAAGAAGATAGTAACAATATAGCGGCGTTAGAACGAAAAAAATTGATATCGTATGCATTACCCGATTCACTGAATAATACAAGTTTAAACACAACGTATGAATGTGAAAAAGAAGAATGTTTATCAATAAAGAAAGATGAGAATGATCTAAAAACAGCTGAATTAGACGATTGTATATCGATTGGAAGTGATACATCATTATCGACATCTGCCACAATTCAACAAACAACTAAAACAACAATCTTACAACTAGAAGACAATAACGCGCAAATACCGTTGTCACCACCCTCGAGTATCAAATCTCCATTAACTAAACACGAATCTAGTACCCCAACACACGTTGATGAGAAATCAAATGAATCACAAGGTATTTAATGTTTTTTTAATCTAAAAGTTTTGCTAAAATTCACTTATTTGAACGTATTTCAGACTGTGCAGCGTTACTCTTTCTTATCAAAGTTCTCTTCTTTTACTCATCCCCTGATTTCTTTACAGTTGTGCTGCGTTCCTATTTCACTGTTAAAATTGTCAGAGAATTGGATAACTTCACTGGATTAATCAGCGATTCCATTTCAATTCTGATGACATGCGTCATTCATCGAACTTTATTTTCATTTTATTTGCACTCTTAATTTTTTATTATTTAGATTTAATTACATCAAGTACAGACCAAGAAACTGGGAAAATATCTTCAGTTGTTACTACTTCACCACCAATTGTAGATGATAAACCACAAGATAATTTTATGATTCCTCCAACAATGGAATTATCACCAAATTCATTATCATCATCTCCCGATCTTTCGTCGTATTCTTCTAGTGATGATGAATTCAAAGCAATAAATTCATACAAACGTCGTTATCGTTCATTATCATCATCGTTAGCCGCCTTTTTTGATTGTCGTTCGTCTTTGCCTTCAACGCCTTCAGTAAAATCGAAATCTTTAACACGTATAGAACCGCCGCTATCGTTAATAAAATTCACTGCTAAGCAAGATGAGACAGTTTGTGAGTATCAAAAACAAGAACAACAGAAACTCTTAAAAGAAAAAAAACCAAATAAAACCAAAGTCCTGAATGGAAAAGTATCTAAAACAACAAAACGACAGTATAAGAAAAAACATACTGTATCAGTGATAGAACAACAAACTCAACTGAACAAAGATACAGACGAAGAAAGATGCACGATCATTAAAGAACTGATGGATCAATTAATACAGTAAATAAAACGCATTTATACATTCTTTTGGCTAGAAAATAATTGAATAACCATATTAAGCTAAAATAAAGAGATTCTTTACTCCTATTTTTCTATTTTTGTTATTTTTATTCATCGGATGCAATATTTTGTTTTAGCTCTACGGAAATGCAAATGATAAATTCTTTATCTGGAGAAAGACTTTCTACAGTGAATGATGAAAATCAATCAGAAATGTCTCTCGACTGTTCAACTGAACCATTATCGTCAAAATTTCAACAACCTCCATTGGCGGGAAACGAGTCGTTTGAACTTTTATCAAACATAGTGAACAATACAATCAATTCTAGTGGTATGTAATTTTTCGGAAAATAATACGTTCATTTTCTCATCCTTTTCTTTCTTCTCCAGACAATGTTGAAACGACAAAATCGGCACAATGTAACAATGACTACCCAACAAAATTCCATCAAGATCATTCCATTGAATTATCACCATCGGTTCAACCGATTTCAAGCGGTAACGTTATAGTTTTACATCTGGTAGCTTCTAGACTTCTTTTCAACAGCCAAACTGAATCTTACAAATTTCTGAGAAATCCCTCCAAAATAAAGTGTAAATGGTCATACTGACTACGTCTTTTACATTTTTTTCAACTTACGAGGGAAGTGCCCCAAGTTGCAAATCGTCCATGAAACTAGGTGGACTATATATAATTGATGACGGTGATTCCAAATATGAGCATCGGAGTTGCCCTTAGACTTTTGTTGACCAGTTTTCTGAAAACTGAATCTTCAGAAAACCAGGGACCAAATTCAGAATTTTTTCTAAAACCGACCATTTTTTAGAGGACACAAAACTGTCTATGTTCTATAAGTTTTAGTTTTTCAAAACGAAAATCAACAGAGTAGGAAAATTTCCCAAAAGAGTAACTACGCTGGTTTTGATTGGAAAATGTTGTGATAGGGTACTTTACAAAAACCATAGCACCATTCAATGATGTTTTGAAAAACTAAAACTTATAGAACATAGACAGTTTTGTGTCCTCTACAAAATGGTCGATTAACGGGATAAAATTATAGTATGTTGTACATTTTTCTGTCATTCTCATTTATTCAGAGAGTTAATCTAAAGTTCTGCCAGTAATGGGTAAATGAGAAATTTCACTATTTATTGCCATGCTAATCCCTGCTTTACACGATAGTTTTTGTGCATATGTTGATATAAAGAATCGATTTCGTAGCGTAGTTACCACTTTTCCTTGTCATCCACATTCAACTATATATTTTTTTCGTTTTCTCTAGGACCTCAGCCCGTTGTTTTGACAGAAATACAACTGGATGAATTAGCCTATTTACTCCATGCTAAGTGAGTTAAATAATTAACAACTTAGTTAAAATGTTGTCTTTTGATTTTTTTCTCTCTTAAAGTGTCCATCGTAGTGATATAGAGAAAATTGGTGATACAAATAAAGTTGAAGAACGTATGAGAGATTTGTGGCGATCAATGAGTATCACGAAAAAGAAAGCTTATTATACAAGAGTTTTAAATCTTCACAAGAGACCAAATCGAGGTGTTGTTGTTGTACCAGCTGGTAAGATATTTATGATTCTTCATGTACCGTTGTAAATTGAATGCAATGATTGAGTTATCCTCATATACGGTATAACCTCGTCCTTGAATATCAAAAATCATTTGTTAAACATAATTGCTTAGTTTTAAATATTGTCCTCTAGATGAAATAGGAAATTCCACAACACCTATTTTACAACCTCCAACAGTTACGTTTTCATCATCTGCAATTACTCCGCCATTATCATCAACTCCAACACTGATGATAAATCCATTTACTTCAACACATCATTCACCATCACCATTGTTATTTCAATCAGTTTCAACTCCAATTAACCATGAATTAGAGGTATCAATGCAAAAAAATGATAAACTATCAATACAAAAACAACATACACAGGAACAATTTATTGAAATCACTCCGCCAACTGTCTATATTAGTCCTCAATTATCCAAATCAGCAATATTTAAGGACATAGTAGATGAATTAATTAAAGGCAGTAAAGGTTTAGATAAATTATGTCAGCCATCATCCGTTTTAAATTCTGTACAACAATTCATTCAATCATCGCAAGAAAAACAAATTGATACTGTGAAAAAATTAGAAAAAGATGCAGAAAAGTATGCGTTTGTTTCTGTTTTTAGTTTTGTATAGTACAACAAACTCACTGTTGATTCTCTTGCTAAGAAAAAATCTAGTGTATTATATTAATATTCTTATAGGAAATGTACAATACAATTTAATCGTGCTTTGCTGTTTTCGACCCAGCGTACGACATATTTTTTAACAAAACATTCATTGTCATCATCAGCTATTATGGAATACAAGAATGAAATTGAACGTTTAGTTAAATATTATTATTTACTTGTTTTGTGTAAGTTTTGGTTTTGTTTAAAAGTGTACAATCGTTGCATTTTTTTTCATTTTTTCCAAAGCTTTTAATTTTCGTCGACAAGAAAAAGAATTTGAAAATACACTTGGAGCATTGATGACTGGAAAAATAACGTAATAAATGATGATGCCATTGTGTACATGCGTATAGAGTCGTTTTATTTGTTCTTGTTTTAGTTTTACGGAAACATTACGCTCATCAATGATCACAGATTTATTGAGTGAATTAGCTTATAATCCATTATTATCACATGACTTCCTAAGTTCACAACCAATTGTAATTGATAGTACTGAATATTCATTGCCGTCCATACACAACATTGAATTCGAATGTGAAATAATCGAACAAATAAAAAATGATAATGCTGTTACAGCAACAATTCCACTTCTTGATCTTGATGAAGTCACTGATTTGTTATCTCGTTGTGAACGTAAGTGATTATTACGCACGTAAAAACGGAAAGCTTTCACTGAACTCTGCTCAACTGTACAAAACTAGAAATTCGTTTTTTCAGGAACATTTTCCATGGCACACTCTAATATGAATCCATGCGCTTCGTATTGTTCAGTCTGTCCACCACAACAAGCAATGTTTAATCATCAGTATCATCAACCGATTCCTCACCAACAGTATGGTAATAACATTTGTTATTTCACATCACCCTCGTTACCAACACTGAATCATCCAATAAATTACTTTGAATCACCTTACATATCAGCGTATGAACCTACACATCCGTCTTATTATAATCCATCTCCATATGCTGATGCTCAATATTCAGTAATTCAACAGTCTCAACAGCAACAACAGTATTCTTTTCAGCAGCAGCAACCATTTGATCGCTACTATGTTTCTTCTTCCGCTTCTCGTCAATCACCACACCACAACCCATTTCATCACTCTCAACAGCAGCAACAATATCATCATCAATTAGAAACAGATGCATACCGTCGGGCAGTTTCAATGAATCGAAAATATGCTTATTCAAATAATCCCCAACAAGAACAACTAGTAGGAACAACTGTAGCGTCTTCTGCTACAAGTCAAACAACAATAACTCCGGCGACACAAGTTTATGATACAAATTCCTCACGGGTAATTTCGTTTTCATAGCTACAAATATGAAGGTGATTTGGTTAAGGGAAAAGTCAGTTTTCAGAAAACAGGATTAATTATTCTTTTTCTCTATTTAGACTTAATCGTATCTTCAAACTACTACCGAAACTAGCCAATGTGTACGTGTTTATTATACAACAGTATATATCTACTTATATCTTAGCTATTCTGTATCAGAATAGTGTCTGTGTGTGTATTGTTGCTATTGTTGCTATTGTATCGGTATATCTACGTTGTGTTGTTTTTTTCTTGTTATGCTATAATCGAGTTATTTTTCTTCTTCGACAAAACAGGTGCTTTTAATGATAGAAAAAATTATTCAACTTTCTCTTTTTCGTTTTAATTTATATAGCAGCTGTACATTGTTTCGTTTTCTTTTTCTGTTTATAGTTTTGTTTATTTTTCTCTCTCTTTGTATCTTGCCAAAAGAAGCGTGTGCATCTATAATTTTTGTAATAACATAAGTATACTCTATTTTTATAAACCATCATATGAGCTGAGCTGATATTTATTGTTGTTTTGTTGAATAACCTAGATGAACGTGTGTTTTTAGATTAGAAGAAAGAAGAACAAGTATTGTGGTTTAACACCGGTGTGGCCGGTGAACAGCAAATAGAAAATAAGATCGAAAAAATATTAAAGATTGATTAACATGGCAATTTACGTCGTATTTGTATATAGCTATTTCTCTCTATTCACATGCTATTAATACCAAACAACGAATTTTCTTTCGTG
>CAJNOQ010000253.1:0-59258 GCA_905250885.1 Didymodactylos carnosus
ATTACCGTGATTAGAAAGGCAAGAGCATCGAAATTCAAAATCTCCTTTTTTTTCTGAAAATTTTTGTACGAAAGTCGTAATAGTAGCCCCTTCATAATACAAGCCCCCCCTAAAAATTTTGAACACTCGGACAGTTTAGAAGCCCCGGAGGCTTCTATTATGGGGGGGGGGTTATGAATAGTTGATTGGGCTGTAGTCTTCTTCTGGTGTGTTTGGTGGAATACATGTGTTGATAAAGAAGTGACTTTATTTTGTTTTGATTTCTACGCTCTCTGTTATGTTCCGTAGTATGCGGTTAGTTTCGTGACTTATGATGAAGTGATTTATGTTGTCGCGTTAAGCTGCTTCGTACCTACTCGATTAAATATTTTGATGATGTTCCGATGAGTTGAAAGGGAAATAGAAGAACGTTTTGAGATGAAAATAGGAACATTACCGTTTTAGTCTAGACTAAGAAATTTACGGTATAAGAAAATTTCCTTGAATCGTGAGGATTCGAGAGATTGTGTCTATCACTCAGAGGAGAATTCGATCATGTATAGAATGGCATTTTGTTATAGTTGTGTTCTTACCCTGATTAAGCATTTGTGTAGTTTTCTTCAGGATTTTCAAGTGAAAACAAATCGTCTCTTGAAAATGGCATAATATAAATTTGGTTTTGCAATAAACCACTAAATTTATTTCGTAACAATTATTGCATGACGCCTATTCTCTAAGCAATTATTTATAGCAATATTTTTGCTATTAGCTAACATTTGACTTATATAACTAAAATGAACGATGTTTTGCGTTCGCCCATGTCTAACAGCTACATACTATTTTTTTGCTTTTTAAAATACTAGATACGTTTACAAAGTTGTTTACTAACATTCGATCCAAGTCATCCACATTGTATTGACTTTTATCTTCAACCTCTATCAAACATCATTCTCATACTCAGTTTTTAATGCTAAATCTGAAGGAAAAAACTTTTTCAAAATGTTATGACAACAAAAAAGGAAAACATTTAAGTTTTTCAAAGTTGAAGGATTTTTTGAAATTTCAGATTTTCCAATTTTTCTTCTTTAACAAAATAGTTTAAAAGATTAAAAAACAGTTTTTCTTACTCAGCTCTATGTGCTCCGTCCAACCATACATAGAAAAACGAAAAAACGTTTTTTGCTGAAAGTTTAAATTTCTGACACCTTGAATAAAACGAGAAAAACATTGTCGCTATAACTGAAATATGCTTTTGTCTTATTTCTTGTTCTTCAGACTTTACTGTTTTTATTTTTTGTATCAATATCAATGAAATAACATAGCACGAGAGAGCCGAACAAAAAATAGAATGTACATACTGGAAAGTGATGGATGAGCGGTATAGAATTAAATAAGTGACACAAAAAAATTTATTTGTTTTTTTTAAACTGCAAGCAATAAAAGTAAGAATTGTTCGGAGGATAGCACCAACGGACTTAAATAAAAGAAGAGCTTAAATACTAAAAATTTAAGTCATACAACAACAATAAAGTGGAATGCAAACAAGAAAAAATACTGAAAAAAGGAAGTGAGAAAATAAATCACATACACATTTAAATGAGGAGTTAAAAGTCTTAACATTCTATATATTGTAGTTGTGTATAAAAGAAAAATTTTGACTAAATTTGAATTAATAATAAAAAAAGAAAAGAAATGATCATTACAAAGTGAATTATAAAGAAATAAAAACAACAGATCATTCTCATTTCGTTGAAAACTACGTTGATTACATTAGTGAAAGAAAATCTAACTGAAATTCTTTTGGTATTTCTAAATGTTCAAATGAAACGGTAGATGGTACATATGGATAGACTAATGGATAAGTAAAATTTAGATCAAAATTTTCTTGTTGTTCATAGTCAATACGTTTTTGATCTACGGTTGATCCTAGACGTTGTTGTTTCAAAGCTTCTCCAACTTTCTTTATTAATGACGGTGTTACTTGATCATCGAAATCATCCATCGACTTATATAAACTCAATAATTTAGTTACCTAAATTAAAAATTAATTATTTCATACTCTAATTCTTTCTTTCACTAAGTATATCTAACCTGAACAATTGTTAATGATTTGCATACATTTAACATTTCACTAATACTATTTTCATCTTTTTTACATAGAAATAATTGAACAGCTTGTGTCAACGGTTGTAAACAATCAGCAGCGCCACTTTCTTTTAATTGTTGATCACGAAGCCATTCACTCAAATGATTTAAATTATATCTACAATAACATAAGAATATTTTTTTAATTTAGATCTAGTGATTAATACAAAATATATATCAGCGTGTTTAATATCAAATATGCCTAGACTAAAATGTCATTTTTGACTCGATGAGAGGAAGAAAGAGACTTTCTCACGAGGAAACGTTCCCAACTGACCAATCGCTTTCGAGCCGAAACCTGGCGGACTATAGGTAGTCGACCATGCTAATTCCAAAAATCAACATGAGACGGACTAATAGGCTGGGAGATGTCTCATTTTAATCAGAAATGTGCGGGCTACAATTATGCCTCATTAAGAAAGGTTTTGGTTATTTTTTCAAGTTTCTGAAAAACTGGTTTTCCAGAAAACCAGTCTCTGGAGGCCTGTTAGCCCATCTCATGTTGATTTTAGCATGGTCGACTACCTATAGTCCACCACCAGGTTTCGACTCGAAAGCAATTGGTCAGTTGGGAACGTTTCCTCGTTAGTCTAATCTGATATTAGCCGAAATTTGATTTTATATGTTGACATATTCATACCTTATTTGTAATGCTTTACTCCAATTACAACAATCACTTCGTACTAATAAACCTCTCAATGCTTGTGCATCAATGATGTAGAATATCTAAACATAAGAAAAGTCATGTAGACCTTATTCTTAGAATAAATTAAAAACTCGTACTTGTTTGAATAACTGTTGAATAATAGCTGGTTCAACAGAATACATTTGTAATATTTTATGATAATCGTTTAACTAAAGTAATAATAAATTATTCTGTGATGTTACAGAAGAACATTTTTTTTGAGAGAAAAAAAATATACCTGTTTCATCAGATCTTGAGCCGAAAATTTTGGTCGTTTATCCATACCCGGTGTACTCGTTGAAGTTGACGTCGGTATAGCACCAGCTTGATCAAGATCTTCATGTTCAATTATCGCTGGAACTGTAGAGGAAAAAAAGATAAGACAAAAGGCATTTTTGATCTTTTAAACAAAAAAATTGTCTAAAGTCGATTCATTTTAGTTAATAGAATAATCTTAAAAACTTACTTATCATTGGTATTAATTTTACTTTCATTCGATTTAGTATTTCATCATACAAATGGACGACAAGATCGGAAAATATTGTACGATAATCTGTTAAATCAAAATTTCTTAAACATTGTTCATTTTGTTTTGGTGTATTTTGTACAACATATTTCTATAAAGAACAACATTTTATGTATAAGATAAAAGGAGTCATTTTCATTTTTCTACATACTTCATCACCGCTATATTGTTGAAGTGTGTGTAAAAATCGAACAGTATTCGCTGTCCACAGTATAACATATTCAATATCTTCATTTCGCTATCAAATAAAATAATAAATTATTTTTCTCTTTAATTTATTTTCTTCTATAAAATAGTTAATTATAACTTACTCGCGGTATTTTTTTTATTTTTTTTGTTACAGATGATAAAAATGCAGCGACGAGACCTTCATCATCTAGAAAATCAATGTATCGAATACACATAAACAAAATATAAGCCGGTAATCCAGGTAGAAATTTGGCTGCTAGACGAGGTTTTAATTCTAAAAAAACGAATAAAAAAAATATTTAAAATATTTCAATATTAATAAAATGAAATGATCTTACCTAGAATAACGGTGTCAGTTATTCTTTCTGTATGTTGGGGTGTACATTTCATCATTCCATTTAAATGTTTTGAACTTTGACGTCTTAAATCGCCTGGATTGACATATGGATTATTTGATATAACGGTCGTATCATTACTATAATTATCTAACATTCGATTTCTTAAATATTGATCTGGATTAGATGTTGTTCCTGCTGTTAATACATGTTCCAATGATAAATTAGCTAAAAAGAAGAAGAATATTTTTAAACTATTATATATAATAAATTTTCATTATTTTTACATTCTGAAAATGTTTTATTAATTAGTTTAATCACTCTTCTTAATTTTCTCATTTCTAATTGACTATTACGCAATGTATCGCGTAATTCTAAATTTTCAGTAATAACATTTGCAATTTGTTGTTTCATCATTTCATCAACGGTATTTTCATCAATTGTTTTACATAATTCAATATTTTCATTTTCCATTTGTTGTAGACGTTCTTGTATACGTAAATATTCACGTTGATATGCTGTACGACATTGATCTAATTCTAATTCTAACATTCTAAAAGAAATAAACAAAAAAGAAAAGAAGAAATATAACAAATTATATGTTAGAGAGAAAATTTTACATACTTGTTAATTTGTTTTTGACTCTCATATGCTTGTTCAATTGCATCTGCATTGCCCAAATCATCTTTCGACGAATTTTCATATGTTAATACACGATCTTTCAATGTAGATTTCATTTGAATTTGATCTTTACGACGATGATCTAATTCAGCGTTTAATGCATCGAATTGAGCTAAAATATAAAATAAGATATATCTTTGATAAATAGTTGTCTATCTATAATAGTCAAAATTCTAATCTTTATATATATTTTATTCGAATTAACTTACCTAATAATTGTTCTCGTGCACCTGTTTCATCTCCTTTCAATACTGATTCTCTTAATGATTTTAAATCATTTTTTAATCTATCCATTTCTAATTCATCTAAATGCCATGATTGTGTTTTATCGGCTGATGTTGTTCCATCAATACTAGTTGATCCACTTATTAGCGATGAACGAGGGCCACCATTATTAGCATTTTTTGTCACTTTATCTAGTTCATCTGTTAATGTTTTGTTAACAGTTTCTAATTGCTGTAATCGTCGTTGTAATAACAAAAGTAATCCGCCACCTCCTTCAGTTAGAAGATTTTTATTTGCATCTTGTTGCCCATCTTGATCTTGTCTCCAATTAATTGTTGAAGATAATTGACGACGCTGCGTTGATGAACGGATTGAATCAAATGGTTCCTTTAAATAGAGAGAAAGAGAAAGAAAAACTATATAAATATCATTATTGACTAATTAATACACTTAATCTTAACAGTAAACATTCAAATACAACATTATTCATCTAGTTAGAGGAAAAAAAGAGAACAGAACTAAAAAATCATAGTATTTGTACCACCATAGTATTGTAAATGTAGAGAAATCTCAGGTGAGCATATCTGTTTTTTAAAAGAATATTCAGATGAAATATACCTCAGCTACGCTTAGATAATCACTTCAGAATCCTACAAAAACGTTTTTAATCTGCGTTAAAGAGTCGTAAAAATCCTACTTTCATAAAAAATTTGTCCACTTACAAGGGACACATTCTCGAGTATCCACTCGCTTTTTTCTTGAAACCTCCTTGATTGTCGGTTATGTTTGATGTTAATCACCAATATGTTGTTCATTTTAATCTATGCGACTTCTCGAGGTGGATCTCTGAAAATTAGTCTATAACGACTTGCTTTAAACTCCATGATGGACGATAAGTCCAGTTTGCAAAGATTGTGGAGTTACTCTTAGACTACCGCACAAGTTTTCGATGAATTACAGAAAATTTATCGTAAAAAGAAATTGTTAAGTTATATTTATGCAAGAAATGAGATAGTTAATTTGATTATGATAAAAAATAACCTGTAATCAAGTAAGTTTCAAGGAAAATCTGTTTAGTCATTTGAGAATTGTCCCTAGTTAGTATTCAATATTAATTTGTATCACTTACCGCAAGATCATCTAAATCTAATGTTTCATTAATAAATCGACTATCAAATGTCATATTTACATCTGAGGGAGCATCTTTCAATGAGCCTTGTGATTCAAGACCATTATGATGTTTTTTATTATTTGTTTGTGATTCTGATTCTAAATTTTCACATTTTTGCTCTAAACGATTTATTTCAAGAACATAACGTTGACGTTGTTGACGTTCAGTTTGTAATTCATCTTCGAGTTCTTTTAAACGTTGTATCGATTGATCCGATGTAGTCGTATCTGTGTGTTGAAAAAAATTATAAAAATAACAATGAAAATTTTGTTTATATGTACAAATAGAATTTTAACATTTTGTTATTTATTCGTTAATTTTACCTTGTATGTGTTTTTCTAAACGTTTAATATCATTTGTTTTTGTATCTAATTCAACTTTGAGAGCTGATAATACGTCTGCATGTTGTATGACTAGTTCATCTTTAAATAATTTCAATTGTTGATGATCTGAGCGTACTGCTTGATTTTCATGACGTAAACGTTCAATTTCAGCACGTAGTCTAGAAATAGAAAATGTTCTATCTAAAGTGAACAAAGAAAGATTGAAATTATATTTACTGAATATTTTCTTCTTCAACTGTTGTTTGTTGTTTAACATTTTGTTTCAATTCTTTATTAGTCGCTTTCAATTGATCAAATTCTTTACGTAAATGATCCAAGTCATTTTCTTTAGATGCTAAACGTTCTGTTTCACGTTTCTAAAAATCATATAATATATATATGTCGAAACAATTTTATATGTGTGTGTGTATGTCTATTGATACCTGTTCGTCAATTTTTTGTTGTAAAGTAATAATTTTATTTTCTAATCCTTTATTTAATTTTCGTTGATGTTCAACTGATCGTTGTTCAACTTTTAATTTTTTAACCATTTCTATTGCTTCTCGTCGACGTTGATGAGCTTGTAGTAGTAGAATTCCTCGTTTAATAGTATTAAATCGACGTCTACATAACCACATTCGTACACGAGATTGAAGAGTGACAACACTTCGTTCAATAAAACGACGTCGAATATTAGTTCTCACCAAATAGCCACGACCGTACGTCTAATAAAATAATCATATACTTAGACATTAAATTATCGTTTTACTATTAAAAACTAGATACCTGTAGTTTTATTATTGTCGCTTTCAATTTCTCATACTTTCGTTTTTGCATTATCATACGCCATTTTGATTGAAAAAATGTTATTGCACGAGTACGACGAATTAAATCAGCACGTCTAAAACGTGAATGAGAAATGATTCAATGAGTACACTAAGCAAAGATGTGTAACAACGTAAAATCACCATCAGCTATTCTTTAGTTCCACTCAATAAAAATATATGTGATAAACAGAACACTAATTTCACAACAGTATTAGTCTTACCTTCTAGCCACATAGCCTCTAGCCAACATTTGTAATTTCGAAATTGTTTTTTTAATGAGTAAATATCGTTTTCTCTCTCTATAACCTCTATAAACTGTTTGAATTCGTATAATACACATTTTTAATTTTTCTGAACGTAATTTTTCTAAATAAGCCACTTGACCAGCTCGAAAAAATATTTTTGTATTACCAAATTGAAATTTATCAGGATCCTAAATCGTAAAATAATAAATTCTCTCTTTCTCTTTTTTTTTCTTCTATTTCTTGCTTTATATCTTACTTGAATTAATTTTTTTAAAATATTTTCACACGTTTTTCGATAATTTGTTCGATCGATCAAAACTGATTTTGCTAGCAATCGATAACGTTGAAAAAAATCATGATACGTCCATCTAAAAGATAAATAAGAATAAAAAGTTCAAAAACGAGATTAGACAGTATTGAAAAAACATACCTTGATGGATAACCAGCTGCACTTATTCGAACTGTTTCTAACACACCACATGCTCGTAATTGTTGTACGGCACGTCGTGGTTCAAATCTAAAGATTAAACATAAATAATAGACAATATACAAAATGTAAATAAGTAACTCACGTAAATGCTGCTTTGCTATCGTTTGGTTTAATACATCTTACGTAATGCGGTTCTGTTGAATTTAATGCCAACATTAAATTTGTCAATGATTCACGAAACTTTAACATAAGAAAAAAATGTCTATTCATTCGATTTGTTTGTAGAAAATAGAAACGATTTGTTAGAGAGTGTTCAAGAAGAAAATTAATTAAAAATCAATAAGCATGTCACTCTCTTGTTATGCTATGTGTAATAGTTAAACAAGTGATGTGAAAAATGGAATGTGTGGGAACGTTCCGTTGGATATTAACACGTTGACTGCCAATGTATCACCGGTGATAGCTTTGTTTTTTTTTTACTCTGGCAGTCAACGTGTTAAAATTGCTGCGAACATACATGTCTTTTAGAAAACATTTTCAACAACAAAGAAATATCTCAGATGATGGTAATCTTATGCAGAGAGAGAGACAGAGAGACAAAGTATGACGAATAAGCATGATGAAAGTAAGATATCAAAACTAAGAAATTTTTTTGATGACTGTGTCTTGTAGAGTAAAAAGTTTTCTGCAAAATAACTCTGCACTTTCCATCTTGAATCCGTATTCAAATAAAAAATGCTTACTTTACGTACCACTACCGATACTGGTACCGCGTATCAGAAAAATGTTTGTTCTACAAAACTAAGTCATCAAAAAACTTTGATAGTTTGTAATTTTCAGTCAATCTGATTCAGAAGAAGAGAAAAATGTACCGGTAAATACTGATACATGCCTAATGAACACTAATATTGTATTTAGATTCACTGTCAATACTTATCTGTAGAAATTGCTTTTTTATCAATGTTTCACAAAACTTTTTATTTTTGATACCTGCTAAATTAACCGATCTTTTTCTCACATATCACTCGACAAGCAAATTTTTTTCCTCAGATTTTGGAGATTTTGAGTTGTTCTGTAAAATCAAAAAAGGTTTATTGAATTTTCAGCAGGAAGAGAAATATCAAAAGCGTTGCAAGTTAAGCAAAGATGGATACAAAATGACGAAAGTAGCATTTTCTACTAATAGTAAAATGCAATTTTTTCAGCTCTCGCAGCATCAGTCAAACATGTGTGTTTTGCCTCAGAAGTTATGATTTTTTACTGTTCTACAAAGTTTATATAATCTGGACGTTGGCGATGGCACTTATATATCGTAGAGGATTTTAAATGGATACACCCGTGTAAAATAAATCTGATTTTAAATAAAATTGCTACTATGTGAGCCGACTTTATTGAATGCCTAAGTGCACGGTATAATATGTAGATGATTGAAGCACTTTTAAGCTTGTAAATGATACAACTACACCTGCTGACATAAGCAATCTGCCACTGTCTCCGATAAAACATATATTTAAGGAAATATTCATCTTTCTGAAACAAAACACTAGATCACCAACAAACATAATAATTCAACTGCGAGAAGATTGAATGATTAATCAAATATCATCAAGTGTTTTTCAAATTAGTGTCTTATTATGTGAATATTTTTTTCAAAAAATAATTCACACTACAAAATACTCAAAAGAGGAATATTTGTGAATATCAAACTTTTTGTGAAAGTATACAACAAATAATTGTTAGTTGTTTGTGTACGTAACGCACAAACACATCTCAAGTATTCAGTACAAACCTGTGAACCAAGTGTAGGTCGCTAAATTATACAGAAATAATAGAAACATGCACCACGGTTATACTACGCTCTTAATCACGATTAGCTTAATTATAATTACTTTTCCAGTGTAATCGAGATCTTAATTGTAATTAACATACGTCTAACTGTGTTAAACTTCGGACCGACATATTCTCGAATAAAAAACGTGTTTTTAATCATTTTCTCTTTGAAACAACTTCTTTTTTCTTTTTCTAGCCACAATACATAAGACTCAGTTTTCTCAAACAGTGTAAAACTTAGCTACGTTTGCCTGTACATCAAAGTATTTATACTCTCATTAATCATATTACGGTTATAAAGTATTCGTAATCGCGCTTAAGAACGAATCAATCTAAAATTGCGGTTACACGAGAAAATTTTTGTATCGTAATTATTTTCTAATCGTGATTAAGAGCATAGTGATGTCCGTTTTTTTACTCTCATTTTGTCTTCTAACGCACAACAAGATTTACAATGAGTATTCTGATAACTCAATAACAACAGAGAGAGTTTGATTGAGTTTTTTTCTTATTTGAAACTAATATTAACGATTTGATATCTGAACTAGACCTGTGACAGTTCATAGTTCCTTGTACTGCAGTTTCTCGATAACGGGAGCGGTTTTTCAGTTTCCGTTCTGAACTAGGAATGATTCATCAGTTTACGTTTCTAGAAACGAAGAACGGTTCACCAGTTCCAGTTTCTACGAACGGGAATTTACAAGTTCCCTTTGAACTGAAAACTGCTCAGTGTCCTTTAGTGATTTGTTGACATATTATGTATTCCATGTCGCAAACATAAATTCGCCTCACTTTCAAGGAGTTCTTATATCCGGGTTAATCCTCCAGGAGGTAGCTATTTGCCTCGCGAAGTTAGTTTAAATTACCCCCAACCACAGAATCCCACTAAGTAGTAAAGTAGAAAAAGAATATATTCATATATATTTTAAATTTTTTCTACTTTACTACTTAATGGGATTCTGTGGTTGGGGGTAATTTAAACTAACTTCGCGGGGCAAATCCCCTGGAGGATTAACCCGAATATAAGAACTCCTTGAAAGTGAGGCGAACTAGTTCTCAATGCTTAATTCAGTGATCAACCTATTTGGTAATAGGGGGCAAGTTGGTACCACATACTCCTGGGTTCATTTTTTCAAGAATCTGCGATAAATCACGACCCAAAAATCATAAAAGGGTATGTCCTAATTCCAGGCTATGGCAACTACGCACACTATGATTTTGGATAGAGTATTGTGAAAGAGTAGAACATCACCTTAAAGTTATTAGACTTCCCCAAGAGAGTAGGATGGAGTAGTCCTATCTTTTGGCCTTGTTAGGGTGCTAACCTTAACTTTAAGGTTTATCTATGAGTCTTCGCCCGATTGGGGTATGTCTCTAAAAATGTGCATATTTCAAGCTTAGGCTACGGACATTTTATTCACCTAACTTACCCCTTAGTAACGAAAGTAACTCTAGTGAGATGCTGAATATCTAACGATCCGTGGATCGCCTAACTTGAACTGAGGTAGGTCAAAGATTTCGACCGATGAGCGCAATCTTAATAGATAGATCCTCTATGATTCCCACATAGCAGATCCGAGGGATTTTACCCCTCAAACTATTGAACTTAGGTGATTTTTCTCCCTTATGGACGCATAAGGATATACCTAAAGTTTATTATTTGGGTGGATCTAAGGACTGCTTAGACCTGGAGGGATTAGGGGTCACCCTGGTTAGTGTTTACATAATCCTTTATTCAGCCTATTCCCATTTTCTATAAGTTGTTCAACGAAGAATGAGTATTGAAAAGAGGTATGTTCAAAGCAACTCCCAGATTACGTGGTAGACTTTGCTGATTGAATTTAGTTCGTTAGTTCTTAAGATTTTGATCTATCAACTAGCAATACCAGCTACAAGTGTAGCTAGCGAAAGTACATTTTCGCAAGCTAATAATTTTACAAGGAAAAATCAACTATCACTAACTTCACCAACAACGACAATCTCTATGTTTTTGAAAGAAAGAGTATGAATGTTGGTAGTTTTTACTATTTTGATTGTTAGTATCTCTGTGAAATTTTGCTCAGACACAAGCACGGAAAGGAACGACATCAGATAAACCGTTGTATTCATATTGAACCGTAAAATACACTAACATACTAAAAAAGATAGAACGCTAGTAGATTAGAAAAAGAAGCTCAAGTATATCATACAGTTTCCAGTTAAAAAAGAATTGTAGTTCTCGTTCGCAGGAACTGGAACTGGTGAGCCGTTCCATGTTTCTGGAAACGTGAACTGCTGAACCGTTCCTAGTTCAGAACGAAAACTGAAAAACCATTTTCGTTCATTGTATGCGAACCGAAAAACAGCGAACTGTCACAGGCTTATATCTGAACTTGACAATAATCTCCATTTATATTACATACTTGAGAGCCAACTGTTTTTTTTCTTGCTGCTTGCGTTTTACTGTTTGCTTGTGCTGTGCCAATTTTTTGTACCGTATAATTTTTATTATTTTTTTGTGATATTACTGGTACATCATCACCTTCCAAAAATAATTGAACAACAAACTCGATCTAAATAATAAATAAAAAGAAAAAGTCAAATAATAGAGTAAAACTATTATTATCTATGTCCTACACAAAATACATACTTCACTTTCTTTTAACATTTTTAATTGATCTTCTAAAACGGTATCACGATTTTTTTCTAAAAACCCATCAATTGAATATTCAACTTTTTCGGCAAAATGATTAATGATAAATGTTGATGATGATAATTTTTTTGTAAGAAAATCATTGTGTTTTCCATGTTGATTAATTATTTTCCTTAACCAATTTTCATCCGAACCTTTTGGCATCTAGAGAAGAAACAACACACAACTATCTATAAATTCGATTATTATCATTTTGATCAAAGAGACGAGTGTGATCAATTTTTCTTTGAATGACAAATTACACTTTATTCATATCTACTAGTATATCAATGATATTAGTACTCAAACAAATATAACCCCTTTAAGGGTACTACTCCTCTCTTTTTTTCCCCTCTTGAAAACCGCGGAAGCCGATGTTTTGACATGTATATCGCGAAACTTATTCATGGCGAAAGCCGATGGACTGACATGTATACCAGAGATAGAACATCGAAAAAGAAAATCAATGTATTTACTTCAAACTCTATCTCAGATTCTTTATTTTTCTTTGCGAAAAAGATTCTTTCCTTCTCGAGATATTCAAAAATACTAAAAACACTGTATAAAAAAACGGTTTTTTATGTTAGAAACCTTCTCATGTCGAAAGTTGAAATCGAAAATGCTAAAAACATAAACAAACCTGAAATAGGCTCTAAAGTATCTGTGATAAAAATTTAAGCTCAATCGGACCATGTTTTCGATGGGTCGTAATGTGACCAGATCGACGGGACTATCGAAAAAACGTATAATGTGAAAAACACATATTGTACACAGGGCTTTGTTTTTCAGGGCATTTGCAGTGATGTTTATATCTTCACGAAAACCCATCAGAAAATTGTGGAAGACGTCTTATTTTGAAGAGTACACTTTCTTCTATCATGCTATTTAAAGAAAAAATTTTGAATATATAGGAAAGGAGAGAAAATTTTATGAAACTAAAAAATTCAGATTTTCTAGGCTTTGAAGAAAAAAATTAAAAACTTCATAATTTATTCAAGAAAGGTCATAGTGAGCTGGGTGTGGTCTCATTTTATAACACAGACTTTTCTCTACATTAGATTATATTCAGCTCAAAATGAAAAGTTTTTTTCAAAAAAGAGAGATGGGGGCGTACCCTTAATGGATAGATAAATTATGAAAACTTCTATCACCTACTTTACATTCTTCATCTAATAAATCAAGTATACCAAGTTTACTCTCAATAAGATCAATACACGGTTGGTTATCTTGAAATTGGATAAATGACCAAGTTATTTCTTCTTTCATATATTCTTCTTGTTCTAATTTAAATACGTGCTAAAAATAAAATCATTTTTGTTGTAAATATTGTTATCTAGTTAGAGATGGTAATACATAGTTCAAAAAAAACTCAACTAGTAAAAATGAAAATGTTCTTTTTAATACCTGACAAAATTGTTGTTGTAATTTTTCATTTGCATAATTGATACAGAATTGTTCAAAACTATTCATTTCAAATGTTTCAAATCTATAAAGAACAAGAAAACAAAGTATAAAATTTTGAAGTTCATACTAAATTGTTCCTTTTTTATCATCCTTACCCATAAATATCCAATACTCCAATGAATGATTGTCTAGTTCCAATATATTCTAATGACTTATTGATTTCTTCTACTATCCATGTGAATAATTGAGAATACATATGTTTTGCTAATGCATCCCGAGAAAATAATGCTTGTTGTAAATTTAAAGGTGTATTTACAACTTCAATGCCAGTTTTCAATCTTTTACTACATAGCCATGTTCTCATACGATTCTCATCTATTTTTAACAATGAACAAAATGTTGAAAATGGTTTATTTGAATCCTTTAAAACAAAACAAAATCAAATCAAATATTTTCTATTTGATCAATGATGCATATTTTCGATATTATCAAACTAAAAACGTACTTTAATGTACGTTGATTCTTTTTCAGCTTCATTAATTTCAACATTTCCAAGATGTAATATTGCTGATAATACACGAAATATCAACATTTGACTTTTATTATCGATACCTAACAGTAATAGTGCTTCTCTTGTTTCATTGAACAATGCTGCATCATTAACACCTTTGATTGTGATTGCACGACCTTCAGCTGTATAACGAAATTGATCAGCTGGTACTAAAATTAAATAGAATAATTGAATATATAAGATTTTTCAAGAAACTATAGATTGACAAAAAAAACACTCAGACAAGCTTTCTATCTAGAGTTTTGGACGATAATTAATAAAGAGATGAATGATTATCTTTGACAATTTTTATCGGACTATTCAAAATAACAACAAGTCTCTCAGACATCTTGTTCTAGTCATCAGGCAAGATATTTTTTTCCATTTACATACATAGCGAAAGTATTTTCATATCTTGATGTTGATATTGTGTACATAATTGATAAAATATGTGATAATTTCTTTCGTCTGGTGCTTGATAGATCACTCTAAATATAAAACATTATTATAAATAATTTGAATATTATAAGATAACTACAGATACCTTGATTTTTCAAGTAAATATGTTCTCATACTCGCTCCACATATATGATTTTTAAGAAAACCAATTTCAATATATTTTCCAAAACGTGAACTATTATCATTTCGAATTGTTTTGGCATTTCCTATTGCCTAAAATTAAAATAACTCATGTATTATTGTATGATTAAAAATTCATTTAAAAAACAACAATGTACCTCCATTATTGGACTAGATGCTAATACTTTCTTTTCAATTTGTGTTTCTTCTGATAAACCACCAACATTTGCAAAATAACGCATGGCATATTTAGCTGATACAGTTTTACCTTAAAAGAAAAATTAAAATTCATATTGTTTGTTTTAAAATGAAAAAAATTCATTTAAGAGATGAAAACATACCAGCTCCCGATTCACCCGAAACAATAATGGATTGATTTTTATTGAAACTAAATGGAGAAGAAAACACAAGAAATGAAATATTTTAGAATGAGAGAGAGAGAGAGAGAGAACAAAAAAAATCACAATCTTTATGATACACACTTGACCATCGATTGATAAGCCAATTCGGCTACGGCAAATATATGTGGTTCTAAGAGTTGAACATCTTGATCTCGATATAATTGAATTGTATCACTTCCATAAATATTCAAATTTTCATATGGATTTATAGCAACTAGGACAATGCCACATTTTGTATATATCTGACTTTTATTGAAACGAGATTCCAAATTATATAGTACTGATAGTATAAAACAAAAAAGTGATTAATGAGTATAAAAATTATCTATGATTCAATTTTATCATACCTTCTGGTTCATTAAGATAGCTGAGTGCTGTTAAATCTTTTTGTCCAATTAAAATATCCGGATTTCGTAAAGGTGGTAAATCATTATTTGATTGAACAGTAATAATTTCCTGCTAAAACAAACAAAATATGATTTTCAACTGTTTTATCTCAAATATAAATGAAATATATCAGTACACACTTTTCCATTTTCTCCTTGGACAACTAATTTTCCTGCACCAGTATAATCTTCACTAACGGTAACTGCTCTCCATACACGTTCACGATCAGGTAACCATATACGAGCACCCTAAAATGGATAAATAAAAATCAATTTAAAATAGAAATATTAAAATTATAGTATAAGATATGCCCAATTATTTAACTGCAAAACATTTTGTTTAACTATAATGAATAATATCTCATCACCATCATCATCACAGCAAAAGCCAAACAAAAAACATAATGATACATGTAGATGTTAAGTTTACTTATAGTTAGCAAATTTTGATACTTCCTACCCTGTTCAAAAAAAATATGGTTATTCGTTTATTTGAGATTGAGAATTTCTCTCAACCAGTATACACATGTGAATACTAGTAGAAAAAAGTCTCAATATTGTCATGCGTTAAAACGGTATGAAAATATCAAAAGTTTGGGGATGGGTTTCTAACACTACTCGAGATAGAGCACTGCATTATTTTGTTGTACATTCTTTGTTTTATTTAAGATTGAAAATAACAATTAAAATTCATGTTGTGACATAATTTAAAAGATGGAAGTCCATAGATACGCAATCTAGCAGACACATGACTAAAAAAATGACAGAATTTGTCTCTACTATGACAACTATGTCCATTTAAGTTTAAATCGTCTTTTACAAAATCTCGAAAAGTCATTTTTTTTTGTGAAAAATTTAAAATTCAAATTAATTTCACACAATTCGTTCATGTGAGAATGAAAATCAGCGTATGACATGGAAAATTATTGAAAACCTATAGAAAGTCTCACGTAAAAAGTGTCAACATGTATAAAATTCCGTGTTTTTCACTAAAACTAAATATATCACTACATATTCTGTTGAACTCCTCTTCTTCTACCCATCCCCATTCGATCTGATTGATCATGTCTAATATCAGCTAGACCACAGCGCATTGGCTGATGATTTCTCGTACGAAAAGAAAAAAATGTATAAACGTTTTTCAAAGTAATAGTAGGAAAGAGTTTATTTACCCATAAAAGTTGGTTAAACAAAATATAGAGAGTAATCAACACTTTTCACATGTAACATTTTTTTCTTCATAAAAAGTTAAACGTGAAAGTTAATCCATACGTGTTAATCCATGGCGATATATAGTGTAAAATTAAAGCAAAAAACAATCTAATATAATGCGTTCTATCAATAAAACTAGAGCAAACTCATGCAAAATAGCATATCTAATAAAAATTATATGCAAATTTTACAAACTTTGATTTTTTTATTTTAATTGATAATTTTTAATTTTGGCCAAAAGCAATACAATACAAAAACACGTCTATTATTTCATACATATCTTAATCGATGATTATTGCCTTGTCAAAAAAATGTGAAAGAAATTAATACTAATGGAAATTGCAAAATTTTTCGGATAATAAATAAGGAAGCAATGCGTTTGTGTATATATTTAGAGCAAATTTAGGATGCAAAAATTTCTTTTAACTATAATCTAACCTTGAACATTTTTTTGTTTATTAAACAATAAACAGACAGACAGACAGACAAAAACAAAAACAAAAATAATCCGATACTACAACTCAAGGAGTTTTTTTATTTGAAACATTGAACATAACAAAAGACATTACGAGACTAAAACAGTATATATGTATGTATTAACAATTTTATTTTAATAGAAAATTAGATAAAACTTACCTTCGTGTATAATTCATATATTAGCATAGTTTGATTTTAGAGAAAAACCTGAGTCTCAATAATAACAACGACATAAGCGAATAAAAGAAGATAAAAAGACAAAAATCTAAAATTAATTGAAAACATATTTATATAGACACTTGTCTATTTTAATATAGATCGAGAAAAGTTGTTCTCGCTTCTTGTATAACTCTTCTTCCTCCTTCATTTTAGACTTCAATAAATTTAACAAGCCGTTACTTTGTACTCTGTGCGACTTTTCCCACGTTTCTTGGATTATAAATAATTTTAATGTGTAGCAGAAAACGAATGATCGAGATAAAATAAAAGTCCAACAATCTTTTCAAAAGTGACATATACGATGACTAAAACAAAAACTATTGAGATTTTTTAGATTCAATTATTTAATTCGAGTCTATACAGAAAAAGTTGGATTACTATAGTCGAAAATTATCGTAAATTAAAAGATAGTGGTTTGTTCTGATATGCTCAAATAAAAGTTATTCTTTTTGTTTTTTTTTCTTTCGTTATGTTTGTTGTTATGTGATTAACAGCTGAGTCACTTTATTTTTTCTTTCTTTTTCGCACAGATGGTTAAGAAAGAAACTTAAGCTTTTTCGATCCAGAAGTATACAAACGAACAAAACAATACGCTCTTTTTTCTTAATTATTATAAACTACTTTTCTTAATGATTTTACTCACGCATGTATCCTCAACAGAGAATTAGAGAAGAAACAAATTGCTGTTGCTGCTGCTGCTGCATACAAAAAGAGAAGAAAAAAAGGTAGAATGTCAGTGTGATAGAATTGCATTGTATGCAATGGTAGAATTTCATTGTGGTAGCTGAATAGTTTGTTTTATGATGGATTATCTATAAATTTTACATAGATAAAATGAAGAAAATACTGTTTCATATCAATATCATTGTAGAACAAGTCTTTATTAAGAATCTCAATGAAACATTTCAACATTATTCATCAACTGTATGTTGAAGAAGAACGGAAAAAAAATTTATTTAACTGATGACGTAGTGATAAAAATATTTAACAAAATAAATTTTTCTCATCCAAATATGACTAATATCAAATTTCTAAAATAAATTTTATACTCATAGACAGCAATAAAGAGAATGATTTTAGATAGTCTAGTGTAATTATAAATTAAATTCAAGTTATAAAATTCAAAATTTATTTCATGAAAAAGAAAACGAAAAGAAAATGAGACACATATATTGAACAAAAATAATATTTCTATACAATAATTACAAATAACATAGTAAAGATTAATGAAAAAAAATAAAACAAAGATCTGACTATTCTTTTTCATTTTCATTTCGTTTACGTTTTCGTGTTGTTAAATTTGTTAAATCATTCATATTATCACTTATTGTTGTTCGATTTGTACCGGGTGCCACCATTTTTTTTGTTTCATTTTTTAATAATCGATCATAATCTAGAAAATAAAAACACAAAAAAATATTAAACGACTTGATTAAGTACTAGAATACACAAATTTTTCGGTAGATAAATAAGGCACACATGAAATCATTTTTATCACTAAAAATTGACTTGGGATTCGTATCACGAAAAAACTTAAGTCAAAGTCTAGACTTAAGTGTATAAAATTAGCACGTAAGTGCACATAACGAAGACTTAAGTTTTTTTGTGATACAGCTTCCTGTAGCCAACTAACCGACATTTGAGCGATGTCTTATACAACATACAGATACATCCTATCGCAATTTTGAGCTTCTTTCAACTCATCTGCTTGCATCAAATTTAGATTACACTTTATCAGAATGACTTTGTATATCAAAGATTATATTAAACTAATTTTCATCTTATAGATTTTCAGCATTTAATTGTCCTCTTTTCGCTTACTCTTACTACACGCGTCTCTCTCTCTGTCTCTCTCCCCGACGAGAAACGAAAAAATATATTTGATTTTATTGCCTGCAAGAAACTTCATATTGAAACGTGTCAGTTGTCGATCACTCAAACATGATTGGCTGTTTGGAGTCACTTATCATACCAATACCTAAAAATTAATCTTACCTAGAAAACCCATTTGTCCAATGGCGAATAATTGTTTTTCAAAATGATCAAATTTTGAAATAAATTTATCATTTGTATATTTTGCTATATCTTCACCACTAGATGATGTTAAATGAAATGAATAGTCCATAATTGTTCGAAAACGTTGTTGAAATGTAGATAACATTGTCATTGCCACATCTTTCTTCTCATCTTGATCAAAATTCAGTTGTAATAAATGTTTGCCATATCGATAAAAATTAGGTGATAATTTATGTAAATCGACAATAGTAGAATCAGCATGAAATATTTGACGTTGTATATTTTGAAAAATATAAGGAAGTTCAAATGTGGAAAAATTTGTTTTTGAATTGCAAATGGAATAGACCATCCAATAGGGAAATTCCAATTTTGTTTGAGCAGATATGGGTGCAGACACATTTGACTCTTGTTGATCATCATTTGATTTTGAACTACTACCACTATGCTCCAAATATCCGAGTTTAGGTACATCAACTAATAATTGACATTTGATACGTTCTTGTGTTGATAAAATATCATCAATAGAAAAATAATCTTCATATTGTTGAGATGTTGAAGTTGTATTTGAAGAAGCTGATGCAGATAGACGATTTGAACTTGCAGATAATGGAGTACGATTACTCATCTGAAAGAAATCAAAATATAAAAAAACGTTCTAGCCATATTCGTTGAATACATCATCATATACATCGTTTAAAACTAAACAATAGTTATATTATTAGCTAAACAATATTCAGTTTTTATTTATAAAACATGGGAGTTATTGACTCAAAGTAGAGTTATCAACAAAAACGTCAGTATATGATACAATATATTCATAATAAGAGGATGAAACAAAATAGTTAGCACTATCATAGTGTTTGAAAGAGAAAACATGGGAATGAAAAACAATTTATCACATATATACATAGTGATGTTTTCTCATTTTTGTATGTCACTGTTGCTGACTCTCATCGGGATCGATAGGTCCCCTGCTTTACAAAGAAAAATCTATCTACTAGTACTTTTATTTAACTTAATCCCCTATTGTACAACATGTTAAGAGGCTGATCTTGTTTAATGTCAATATTATTCTTACTTCAGAGGTGATTCAAAAACAAATAAATACGAACAAAATCAAACAAAAAAATGACTGCTAATCACAAGTACCAAAAAAATAAATCTCGGAAAGTAATTGGTTTTGTTATATTAATTTGTTCCGTTTAATATTTCATATAGAACAAATACAACCGTCAATCGTTGACTGTATGTTGAGATTAGAATTTCTAAACTTTCACCTTTATCCATATGAATTCTAGTCCGAAGAACCATATTGTCGCATTAACTTATCATTCAATATGGGTAATGTTAACTACCACCCGCATAAAAGTGTTGCATTTTCTTCGGTAATCTTCAAGTTACAGTGTTTCAAATAGTTAAAGCAATTTACTCCTTTTTTGTTCACGAATTTCCTATGTCTATCACCTTTAGATTGATTAAAACGTTTTAGTATGCACGTCAGCGTTCACCGTTGAATTTGACTGATGCCAGATTAAACTCACGCTCACCAGATCAAAGTAGCAATGGGAAATGTAATCCAAGACTTTGACGCATTTTCATCGTTACGTGTACCACTCACTTCCTCACTCACACAATACACGAGACGTTATTATCTTTTGCATATTTTTCAATGAATATTTATGCTCTGGGGTCGTATTAGTCTTAAGTCAGGCTTAAGCCTAACCGGGGCTTAAGTCACAGTTGTCTTCATCTTAGATTCAAACCGTATTGTAAAAAACGTTAGTCAAAGGGTGACTTAAGTCATAGAAAATATACTCTTAAAGTTAAGACCGAAAACTTAAGTCGGACTTCAATCATTGACACATTTTTTGAATAGCTGAGACATTTGACGATACGATTCGACGAAACCTTTTAAGACTGTTTAGAGAATATATATTTCGTTATTTTGTGGGTTTTTGTCCTAAGTTTGTCACTGTTGTCAACGACTTTCAAAAAGTAAACAAATCACCAACTCAAGTCTTTTCGTAATACGATTTTAGTCCCCGTCGACCTTAAACTTAGACTTAAATCAGGGCTTAAGTTTTTAGTAATAGGATCCCCGGGTACTTCAGAGGTACTTCTACAGATCGATCACACACTCACACTCACACTCCACACACACCACAGTAGGGGGTGTGATCGATCTGTAGAAGAACCGGATCCCCTGCTTGATAATTTTGAGCGAAACAGTGTATGAACTATTGCGTTGTGCATCTAATTGCCTCTAAAGTTTAGAACTAAGGATTCACCGATTTGCTTAGGTTCATTTGCAAGTCCCTAATGATAACAAGAATAATTATGTAAAATTGATGCGACAAAGTTACTTTGAGTTAACTTTCGGGTCAGTCATCTTTCTTAACACCGAGTTATAATTTTTGTATTTTTTGAACATGGCCTAAGCGATAGATTTATTTAATAACAACGAATAAAAATGTGTGAGGAAGGCCTCAAGCAATCTGTCTTAGCGTTGTATGAATAGTGTATTGATGATTAAACTGCTCATCAATCGTGATTGGAGATAACATTAACCAACAAACAATTACCAAAGAAACGAAATACAATTTGTGTTTTTGTTATAACAGATATGATTATTGCTGGAAAATATTACTGTTGCTAATAAACAACTATTTCTATAAAACGTTTCTTTGTTATATCTCCAGGGGCGTGCCTACTGGGGGGGCTGTGAAGGTGGTTACCAGCCCCCTACTTTCAGAAAAGTTTCTGTTTTGTGTTTTTCGCTCTTAAAAAAACTATCGTTTTTGAAAGAACGAAAAATTTTTTTAACAGAGCCGCAACCTTTTTTGGCAGGCGTACCTGCTAGGTACGCCCCTGTATATCTCAAAAAGGATAGAACCGATTGTGATTTAAATTAAGTTTTCTTTCCTTCATTGTTATAAGTAACGAATTGCAAAATATAAGCTCTTCTAGTTCAGTCAACGACCTGACATTTCTCCTTTGTCGCAGAAATTCCTTGTGGTCATTGATATCTTCTTTTTTATAACAATGTAAATAAATCCTTTTACACAAGTTTTTCAAATGAGTTGTTGAATGTACGAGAATTGCGTTGTCAAAAGCCTTCTTCACTGAGATGATACGAACGGTATCTTTCTAGTGTACCTCATCCGCTACAAATGCCTCTCTGTCAATTCAGTTTTTGTCCTGGATTTGCAACAATTCATGTTTAGGTTTATGTATGATCTTATTCCTCGATATAATAATGAATTGAACATAGTGAGTAATGTGGAACATTTCTTGCATTGAGTTACAGATGTCTATAAAATTCATAAGAAACTGGTACTCGATCTGAACGAAAATGATCAGAACGTCGACAAGGATGTTCACATTTTGAATTCGGATAAGTGGAACCTTACTAACGGATTCCTTATATCAATTCCAATTGATGCAAAGAAAAGTGAGTAACAAGCGAATCAAAATAGAAAATACGTCCATAATACTTTCGCCTTGATAAATAAAGTGTCGAATCAGGAATAATAGCAACTCATCTATCTTCTCTTTATCATTCGATCACATTCACAAACGAAAATGCTAATAGAACGTTACCATTTCTCGACATTCTGATTATGCGTACAGACAATGGTTTTCAGACTTACGTACACAGAAAACCGACCTATACTGGTCTTATAAGCAGATGGGATAGTTTTGTACCAAAAATGTATAAACGCAATGCCATCTCTTCAATGGTATATAGAGCTGTTAAAATATGTTCGAGACACAAATTCTTGGATGAAGAACTAGAATTAATCAGAAAAACAGCTACACATAACGGTTATTCACTTGGATTCATCGAGTCTATAATTAGAAAACGATTGAATATCGAATTCGCACCTCATATTAATAAAAATCATGAGCAAACTACAAAGAATGAGAATATTGTATTCCATATTATGGTGCCGTTAGTAAAACATACTCCAAAAGGATGAAAGCTGCTGTTTTTATGATTTATCCACAAAAAACGAAAATTAGAGTAGTATATAATACGAAATCAAAACTAGGAGCCGGCTTCAGTACTAGAGACAAAATACCGAATGAGCTTAAATCAGGAGTGGTTTATGTATCTACTTGTTCTATATGTGAACCAAAGTACGTCGGTAAAGCAGAGAAATATAAATCCGTCCAAGCTAAAACAGCTACGTTAAAAACAGTAATAACAGATAGAAAACAATCTGTAGGATCACTAACTCGATCTCATATCGGAAAACTCTCCCCATCAATAAAAAAAATTTGATGAGGTCAATGTTGAAGAAGTTCTAACTTTAGCCACTGTGAAAGAGTCAAAGGTATACGAGTCTAAATCTACCATAGCAAAACATTACAAAGAAACAGGACACTCGTTATAAAATTGTGCTAAATGAATAACACATATATCGCCTTTTAGTTAAAGAGTCGGTTTTTATTTGCTCATGAGTCTTGTTCGTAATGGAACGGACAGAACCACTCCATTATGCGTATTTCTTACTGGTCTACAAAAAATGCCGAGCGATTATATATGATACTACTCAACGGATCAAAAGCATACACAACAACTTCAGACAATGATTTCTTTCGGTATTATATCTCCTTTTTTTTTCGATATATTAGAAATTAAACAATAGAATGAACGGTATCCACAGAAAGCACTAGAATTTTGCTTATTTTCTTTTTTGTTTTCATCATGCATTCAGTATATGTCGGAGTATGAGATTGAAATTTTAACAAATTCTGAATATGCCTAGGGGAGATTAGAATTCTAATTTCAACTGGTTTAGATTGGAATTCGAACATCAATTAGTTGCGACATTAATGATTCTAAACTGGATCAGCTAGGATTCGAATGTCACATAGAACTGGATAAAACCGAAATTCCAATGTGAACTGGCAAACTGGATTAGGTGAATTTAGAATTTAAATTTATTCTATAGAAAGACAAACTAATTTTTCAATAAAAATATATTAAAACTATTTTTTTCGAAAAAATCAACTTTAGGATATTTTTTAATACTGAATTCGATTCTAACACTGTTCTTTTTAATTATCACCGTAATAGAGATGCTCAGTTGATATGATTTATTCAACAAAACATAAACAACCAATGATAGTTCATGAAGATTTATATGAAAAAATTCATTTTGTCAAAAATTTAAATTTTGGTTTATACTCATCAGAGTTGAATATCTGATCATGCATTGTACATTTTATTGTGTATTGACAACGAGAATCCAGTGCAAATATTTCTGTCTCTACTACTGTATATAATCATTTTTTAATGTCCACTCTAATGCTTATCTAAACAAATATATGGAATTTAACCATGATCATTTAATAATAACCGCGGAGTGCTGTTTAAATCAAAAAATTTAGTACATCGTTTCGCTGTATGTATGAATTGAATATTTTGGTAACTGATCGAACATCTGTAGTATGACTAGACAAAAAATAGTCTAATTTTGAATAGGCATTACATGCATACAGTACAGCGTCATATTCAATTATCTTTTCTTTTATTTTGTATAACGTAACTATTTTTATTTGCATTTGATTGTAAATGCACTCTGTTATAAATATTATGTAAATAATAATATCTGATTTTGTTGACTATGTTTAGCTGTTTATAATTCATCAATTCATTGAATATTTTTGACTTTAAATATTATTCAACAAATAATCTTGTTCAATTACATGATGAATTTGTCTCTCTATCTTTCTCCAATTGTTTTAAATTTTTAATGACAATACTACATCCTGAAATATAATCAAGTATGTAGTAGTACAGATGATGATATCGTATCCATGAAACTTTTAAAGTTCTTTTCACTTTGATCTGATTGGTTATAATCATCTGCCAGAAATAATGATCTTTTGTGAAGTTATTGTTTGAAGTAAAAATTTTTATGATATAATTAATAGAATATAAAGATCTAAAAAAATAGAAAGTATGTCAGAAATAATAATATTCATATAGTTGAAATATCAGTAGAGAATGTTAACATTTTTTCATCTCATAAGATATTGACTTCTTCTTATATACTAGATACAACTTGAAAATGAGATCTAAATACTCTTTAATGACAAAAGTAAATTAAAAAGAAAAGAATCCATACGGAAGTTTAGTTTTTATTATATTTTTTTTAAACAAATGAAAACACAATCACCTAATAAGTAAAACAATATTTTCTTATTACAATCAAATATTATTCGACGATGTTAAAATGTCAATAGCTGTTTGACAACGACGACGAATTGTTGGATTATTTTCTTGTTCATCAACGGGTCGATTATTTTTTAATACAAAATGAGATAAGAATAATCTAAATAAGAATAAAAATATGAACAATAAATCTATTATTATAGAATAGTAATATTTTTGTGTTTTACCTGAATGCATCTTTCATAAATGATAATTTTTCTGTACTAGCAACTCTTTGAAATATTTCTTTTAATGTTGAATCATCAATTTTAAGAAATAAATTATAAAATATTTTAACAAGAAATGTACGAGCAGAACGAGTTAATTCAATAAAATTAAAATTCTAAAATTAACAAAAAAACAAAATTCGTACAGAAAAAGTAAAATTATCAAAAATCTGTTTTGATGGCTAAAAATCCGATACGGAACACACTTTCAGGACATCTTTAGTTTTCCTTACTTTATGTGGAACGAAAATTCGGCTCTGTATTGATTGTTAAAAGTGAAAACATTTCTCTACTAAACAAAACAATTTCGAGCTCTCTAGCACTTAAATTTAGCGAGAATTTTTGAAAATTTCTAGGATGACAAAGAGAAAAAAACGATTTTGAGATATGGTGATGCTAGTATGTGGCGGATTATTAGTGTAACTGTCATAACTTTTGATTAAAGCACCGCTGAAAGTTGGAAGACGTCAAATTTTAACGAAAAATGTTTGCAACGAGCATCATCGAAAGCCTTTTTGATTCTCACATGTTATTGAAATATTAGAATTTAGGAAAAATCAGTTTTTTTTGAAAACTTCTTCAAAAATCCTCAGAAATCATTTATATTGGCAAAACCAGCATGGATTCTGAGAGTAGACATCTTGACCTATCCAAACATGTACTTAGTTCAATATAGACATTTTAGGAAAAAAAATGTTTCTGGCGATGAGAGACCCGTTGAATAAGTATACATACCTTGAATACAGTTAAATATAACGACTGTGTTTGAATTAAATCCGATATAAGTAATGAAAAGTTGTCTAATTGATGTTCATTCATCTCTGTTAACTCTTTAAATTTATCCCATGAATGATATTGAATTGCAATCTAAAATTAAATAGAATATATCTTTAAAAGTCAATACTCGAAATTCAATAAATTGACTTACTCTAAAACGTCTATGAAAATCACAAAATTTTTGTATAATTAATGAATAATATGGATTATATGATTTTTCTTGTAAACAACAATGAACACTGACCTAAATCAAAAATATAAAAATCTGTTGTTGTTTTCTTTTAATTAGTTTTAACGCGATAATTAGATAATGTTTACTTACATAAATGATTTCTCTCTCTTGAAATTTGGATAAATTCATTTTATGAAGTTTTTGTACGGCATCATCACAATCCTAATATTAAACAAAAAAAGAAGAATAAAAAGTTGAAAAAACAATTAAACAAAAAAACATAATATTTTCATTTACCTCACTGGTCAATAATGTACAAAATATTGTCTTTCTCACATCTGTATTCATATGTTGTTTTTGTGCTAACATTAACACTTTTTCATTAAATTCATCACCATCATGACTCATACTCGTAACTTTCTCAGTTGTCACATCATTCTTCTTCCTTATATCTTCTCGTTTTTGCCATGATGAGCCAACAATCCACCATCTACCATTTGTTTGAGCTTGTAAAAAATCTATGTATGACACATTTAATTGATTTGTTAATGTTGATGTTTTTTCTTTTATAATTTGTCGATATAATCGACGTAATCGTTCTATTCTTTCTGGATCATAACCGGGTATTTTTCTTACATCATTATTTTTTAAACCTTGTATAATATCCATCATAAATTCAACACGTTTACTTGACAATTGAACATTGATATCCGTATTAGAAGTACATTTTGAACGTAACTCTTGTAAATAGAGTTTTAATGATAGTGGATCATCTTTTCTCAATAAAAATCCAACAGTTTTTAATAATAATAAAACTAATTCTAAGTGTTTTTCATTTAGATTTTTATCGTTATTCAATAATTTTCGTGCAATATCATAAATTAATTTTGTGTTGGTCATGTAAAAACTAGAAATAGAAAAGAAAATTATTTAGGATTAGCATGAAACATTGATTATGACAAAATTTGAAGAAAAAAATGAGTTTAAAATTGATTTTGTCTATTTGACACGTTATGCATCTTTCTATTAAGCCTCCTCCGTCAGAAATGATGCTTTTCGTTCAAAGAATCGGTTTTGAGATACGCACATGGGAAGATAGCCTGAAGTATCGACTTTCAGAATCTGTATCGCTTTTGGTTACAAAAGTGGTTTTTCGCGGATTATGAGCAAGTTTTCTAGGAGTCTTAAAAAATCAGGTCTTCAAATAATAGGTTTTTCGTGGATACTTATGCAATTAAAAATTTTCTGAACACACAAGATTTGTAGAGCAAACGTTTCTGATCAAAATAAGACCTCGCACAACTCTGTATGACCCAAAAAGTTACAGGCATTTTTCTACAAGTCCTAAAATCGACTATTTCATACAGCGTTTTCTCTATATAAGACTTACACCTGAAGTGTGTCCCAAGATTTTTAATAGCGGTTTGTCATAGAGAGTTCATTCTTTTTTTGTTTAAAAGAGGAAAAGAAACTACGTGGACTGACCGGTGTCGATTTTTGAATTAGATCTTAGTTTTTGTCAAATTGAGGATTTTTCGGGTTTTGGAGATTGTTGGTTGCCTGGAAAATCAGTAAAGGCTTAATTGAAAAATCGGCGCCGGTCAGTCGATGTAGTTAGGTGTCTAGTTTAAAATAAAACAAACCCGAACTCTCCAGCTTGAAGTATATTAAAAGATCTGGAGACACACTTCAGAGTCCTTTTTGGACCGTCATCTCTGAAAAACTCCTAAACCGTAAGACTTGGAGACAAAAAAATTTTTCCATTTCTGTAACTCATTGTGTCTAAAATTTATGGAAAGTTTCGTCAAGATCGGATGTACTGTGTGGGCGATAATTTCTACGGGGAAGAGGCCCTTAAGAAAGTGACTCTACATTCGAGAAAGATATTCTTCATGTCCAATGGGATGAATATATTTCATTACCTATATAGGTAAAGTATAAATAATAGAATATTATCAATTTGTTTATTATCAATTGTTGCTGTTTGTTTGTCATTAATCAATTGATCAAATTTTATTAGAAAATATTCGATAAAATACGAACCAATTTCTAATCCAATATTTGTATGTAATATTGACATTAATAAAGCGTGTTCAGCAATCATATTTTCTGGTGTCAATGATTGCTGAGATATTAAACTGTCATTGATTAATGAACATAAACATGTATTCATATTTGCACGACTATTTGTACGATATAATGTTTCAATTTCATTTAATATTGATTGTAAATTTTTTTCACTTAAACGATTGAGTTGACCTTTTAAACGACGTTTTAATCGTTCATATTCAACAGATGATGTAATACTTGTGACATCTTGACGAAGAGATGGTGGAATATAGATACCAGCTAAAATAGATAAAATAAATATAAAATGACAAATGAACGAATAATTAACATTAAGTATAGAGCTACCTTGTTGTTTAACAACATTTCCTTTAGAATCAATCGTACGTCCATATATATCTTCTTGTACAGCTTCAGTTTCACTATTCGTTTCGTTGACTAATTCATTTTCATCATCATCATCATCATCATCATCATCATCGTCAGGATTATCACTGTCATCCGTTTCTTCATTAACCATCATGTCTGATTCACTTTGATTTTCTTCATCTCTATCAAGTGTTTTCATTTCTATTTCATCATTAAATTTGACACGTGTTTCCTTAGTTGACTTATTTTCAACTTCATTATTATTAAGAACATTTGCTTTTTCAACTCGTTCTCTTCTTTGTTCTTGTTCCTGTTTTTCTTGTTCTCCTTCTTCTTCATTAGAAATTAACCATTCATTTGTATTATTAGCTAAAACAAACAAATTAATTGAACAAAAACTATTTCTCATTATTGTCAAATCTATTCACCTACATCCTTCTCCTTTTACTATTTCTTTACGTATGTCATAATCACAAAAATCAAGTAAATAATCTAGACCATCATCCACAAAACCCTTTTGATAACTTTTTCGAGTTTGTTTTATTCCTATGAGAGATAAAGAACAAAAAGAAAACAAAACATTATACTAATGAATAGTAGATGTACCTACCTAATTTTTTTTCTAATTTTTTTATTTCTAAATCTTCTTTTTCATTATCTTCTATTAAATTCTGACGATGAATTTTTTGTGCCTACAAATAAATAGTAGAAAAAAAAAATAGAATTTTCTTTTTCTAAGAAAATAATAAAACTAAAATTACTCACTTACTGGAGTTTCATTGGATTTTGATTTTTTCTTTCGCTTCTTTTTTTTCGATTTTTTCATAGTAACATCTTTGGATGTTGATTCACTTAAATGATTATGCTTGACTTCTGATAATGCCTTTAATGTTGGCAACTAAATAATCATAAGAACAAAAAAAAAATAATAACGATTTTACTATGTCTAGACATACGTACATTAGTTTTTCGTCGATGAGCATCCCGTCTTGCTTTAACAAGTTTTCGTTGCAATTGTCGACGCTCTTTACGTTTTAAATTTACGCCATTAAAAGAGGATGTTTCGTTTAAGGTATTTTGATTTTTTAAATGAGAATTATGTTTTCGAATTTTTTCGGATACTTTCATCTAAAACAAATATCAAAAGTTTATTAAAAATGAAGCATTACACTAAATTAGTATTATCAAAATAAAGTTAAACACAAGGAATTCAATTAATTTTTAAAAATGCAAATCAATACACACAAAAAAAAAACATCAAGATAATCTGTCGAACATAAACATTTTATAATCTCTATCTCAGACAATTCTGTTATAATCTTTTTAAAGTCACATATCAATCAGTCTAGTGTCGTTCATGATGTGTCATTTATTTTTTCTAATACCATTATTTCTCAATATATATTTCTTATCGTTGTTGAGTCATTATAATCTCTTTGACTGTTTAAATGTTTGTTACCGCAATGTTTCCGAGTAACACTTAGTTTGGAATCAGAGATCGTCGCAGGGCAACTTTTTTCGCCCTGTCCTGCTGCCCTACCCTGCAGTGCAAAAGAAAGTTTTTCTTCTTAACCTAGAAGACTTGATCTTCAAGAAACTCATCACAAATACTGGATCTGTTCTCATGCGTAACAGAATCTTTTTTTTTATTAATTATCAATTTTAGAAAAGTTTGCTGTCATTTTTATTTTCATATATATTAGAGATCTCAAAATTTTACTTAAAAAGAAGTTTGAAAATCTCAAAAATCAATCTCTTGTAGGGCAAATCAAGGAATTTTTTGTTGCCCTGTCCTGCAACAGGACAGGGCAACAAAAATATATCACCCTGCCCAATACGGCAGGGCAACAGGACAGCCCTGTCCTGCGACGGTCTCTGTTTGGAATACTATCGTTTAGTAACCATCAACGATCTAAGCTGTAGAAGACGTTAACAGAGAATTTTCAATAGAAATCAAACTTTAAAAATAAAAAGAAAAGCACGAAGACTACAGAAAGAATTTGAGATGGCAGTAAATAGAAAAAGAAAACGATGACAAAACGACGGTTTTCACAGCCAGTTCAAAGCTTAAATGATCATAGTAACAGACAGGTACTATTCTGAGATAAAGAAAAACTTTTGTTGAATATAACTATATCAATTTGTGTGACAATTGTAACCAATCAGACATTCGGATCAGTTAAATAAAGAAGTAAATATACTATTATTGAAAATAGACTATTTGAATGTTGTTTACTTGGATTCGTTGTTTCTTGTTCGGAATGACTGTAAATATCCAGAGTGCATATATAATATTCCAATTTGAGAATAAAGTTTCACGTCTAATAGGAGAATAGCAGTTGAAAATTTTTTATGATTAATCTAATATCTCATTTACTATGCATAACAAACTATTAAGTCTCCTTGATCGGTTATTTGAGACAATTATTACTTTTTCTAATTGTATATTTCCACATTTTCCTATAAAGCAAAAAAAGAGTTATTGAAATAAACGAGACAAGTTATGAGTAAAGAAATTATTACCTCACCATTCATATTAAGCAACGATGTGCGTAATTACAAATTTTTGCGTATATTAATATCCTTTTTTTTAACAATTTATCATGATAATATTTGACTTTCTTATCCTGATCAATTAAAGTAAAAGTATTGAAAAGAAACATGATCGAGACTGAGAATAACAATTCTTTTATGGCCCAGTATAGTTTTTCAATGAAAATATGCATGTTCTCAATTTAGTCTAACAATTTTTTCATTGTTTTCCTAAATTGTGCAAAAGTTTTGTTTTACAAACCATGTTTAACACCGTCTGTAATATAGTCGTTCACTTTCAAACTGAAAAACGAGACGAACGGATCTTTGTCAATGATTATTTGTGTGAAAAATCTCTAAAAGTAATGCATTTATCTTAGAATGTTACTAGAGACGAGAACCAAACCATCGTTGATCCTAATCATGTCTAATTGAAAATTTTGAAGTGACCACATAGCTACTTCGAACTTTCACTAGTTTAATTATGATCGATTTCATATATATTAATGACCATTATCCATTTTCTTGATAAAACACTATCATTTTAAAGTGAAGCATTTGTTTGAACAATATTCGCCTATATGAATAATTCGAAGTGCGATCACAAATGATAATTTGATGTGAAGCATCATATAAACGTTCGGTACCGATCATTACACATTATATGATCTTCAGCGGTACACTAATCGTTTGATGAAAGCAGCATTCAAATTATATTTATAAAACTACATCTAACACGCATTTTATGTTGATCCAGGAGATGAGAGAATGACTGTATGACCAGTCGAAACATCGAGTAATTTTAATTTTAATTAAATAAAATATGAATGCTGCTTTCATTAAACGATTAGTGTTTTCTAAATGATTGGCTCTAAATCAATTTAATCTTCAGCGTTAAATTATCATTTTATTAATTAACTACCAATGTCAATTGTTTACTATAATTATGCTTTTGATAAATATTCAACCATTTTGATAAGAATAAATTCAATTCGGAATGATTCTTATGATAATCAATTTTATACGAAACGTCATCGATTGCTGAATAAAAGCAGACTTAAATCTAATTATGGACTTTCAAAGTTCATAAAAATACACATAAATCCAGAGATTTATGGAGACTTGTATGGATCTATGTAGTCGATTTAGATGTACGTACATAGACTTTACAAATTTTATTAGACTTGAAAAAGTCCATTGTACTTTGAAGTACAATTATTGTACCGTTAGTTACATGTTTGAATAAAAGTATGGAATAAAAATTGCTCTTTGAAAATGACCTAATATTGTTAGCTAATCTAAAACTAAAAGAAAATCATAACAAATATCAACTTATTCTGACAAGTTAAATGATTAAAAAGTTTTTCATTTAAAAACAGTTGTGATATTTTATGAGACAAAAAACTTTGAAAAACAACTTTTGTAATTATTATTATCAATACTAGATATGGCATATTTTTAGATAAATATCATTCAAAGAGAAATAGAAAAATATCGTACATCTAGTTTCATTGTATCTTATCCCTATCGACATGTATATCGAAAAGAGAAATATAAGCAGAAAGAATGTACATTTTATTTTGGCTATTTTACCACTCAACTAATACATACTATAGTAGAAAAATAATATGTTTTGTTGTTGAAAATACAAATGACTGAGTAACGAATAGATGTGTTACGTTATTATAATTTATGATATTAATAGGACAAACATATAATGACGAACAAAAAGAGAAGTAAAATCATTCGTTGATTATTACACGTTCAAGAATAAAACAAAATAAATAATTTAAAAAAGAAAAGAAAAGAAAAAGAAACGAAAGAGGATTTTATCCAACAATTTCTGATGATTCAAGACCACTTTGAAAATAATAATCATTAATTTTTTTTAATACATTATCCATATGCCAACTATGATCGGTCATTTCATCAAGAATCTACAATAAAAAATTGAAAATCAATAATAATAACTATTTAATTTTTAACAATTGTACATACTTGTTGTTCAAATAAAACTTCTGCTAAATCTTCTTGATCAATTACTAGTGATTTTAAAAAATCTTCAGTATATGGAACGGAACGTAAAGCAACCTGAAAATAAATAAAAATAATAATTTTTATTCTAGTTCAATGTAACAAATATAATTATTCTAATTACCGAAAATATTCCTCGTGTAATCCAGCCATGATAACGTTTCAACGACTGACTGTAAGCTTTATTTATGGCATCTTCAACACTTTTATCACCCAAACCAAACTCATGTAGAAAACAACATAAAAAATGGAGACCTCTAAATAGAAGAAATCAATGATTTTGCTGAACAAACATAACAGTTCTAGTTAAGACTGGTTTTTAGCTACGGTATTAACGGTGGTCTTGATAATTTGTTTATATCTCCATCAACGTTTATCTCTAAGATTTTCTTTTTTTAGTAAAAGAACTGTTGTAAAATTTTGTACAAAAAAAATATCCGATATTGATTGTTTTATTACAAAATATGAAAGTGGAACATGATACGAAAAATACGGAGGAGCTCTAAAATAGATGACTTTCTAAAGTACTTTTCAGTCAATTAAAATTGTGTTATTAAATGAGGATGCAGGAAGCAGTTGCATCAGACACAATCTACTCAGGTGTACTCTTTCTTCTCGTGTAATTTCTTTTAAACCTAATTTCATGACATAAAGAACAGTTTTTATTGAATTCGTCTGAAAACAACACAATTTTGATCTCTTCACTCAGCATATTGGAAGAAAAGAAACTTTTGAAGTTTTTCATATTTAATATATAATAGACACAATGCTTCTCTTCAAATAGGTATCACGTTCCACTTTCATATTTTGTAATAAAACGTTTCAATATGTTTTTTTTTTGTAGAGAATTTTACACCAGTTCTTTTACTAAAAAAAGGAAAATCTTAATCGTAAGCTTTGACGAAGATATAAGTAAATTATAAAACTATTCATTACATCTGGGCCACTCATTTGAGTTTTTATAACTATGACACTAGAAAACATTTCGAACGTGTTTTACAACTTTTTTTCAAAGTAAAATGTCATGTTTATATGAACAAATCAAGTGTGACAACTTTTTTGCCTACCTTTTTAGCCATAAAAGTGCATCTGTTGCCGAATTTCTTTCTTTTGTTGTTTGTGCTTGAATTTCATCATCTATAATTGATTTTAATGTTTGAAATTTGGCAGAATCTGTACTCATTTTTCGTCGAAGTTTCTAAAAATAAATCATTTAATTCATTTTGAATTTCTTGAAGAAAAATAGAAACTTCAGATGAATCAAACATACACTAATATTTCCATTGACATCAGCTTTGAGAGGAATAAATGTTGGACTATTGAATTTATCTAAAAATAATAACAATAATCAATTATAGAAAAATTATTATATCATAAAACAACAGTGTCACATACCAATCAGAGTAAAATAACTTTCACATGTAAGTAGGAATAATTCAGTTTTTAAATCAGTAAATGGGCCAGAACTTAATTCAGAAAATCTACAAAACAATAAAAGAAAAAGAAACAAATGATTTATAGAGAAAATTAGATATTATTGTATACTTGTAGCGAAGTTCGGAAAAAAATGATCGATAAACAATGGGTGCTGGAATAGTTTGTTTTATTGCATCATTTCTGGAAAAAAAAGAATATATAATTGACACTTTGTTTTTTAATCGTTCTTTACGCACGAAAAAGAATTACATACTTTATTGGCTTGATGACTGTTGTTGTAGTTAGAGAAGAATTACCGTCATCAGTCGATCGCCGTTGTGAATCATTAGAAACATTAAAAGAAGGAGAGGAAGGTAAATTAAAACATGACGTTCCTGAAGTTGGCGATGATGGTGAGAGTAATGATCCTTCACCGGAGCCACCTGTTGCTAGTTTAACACATTCGTCTAATGTATGAATAAATGCATCACATGTTGCACTCAACATTGACGTTGACTCGTCTAATTTCTACAAAAAACAAAAAGAAAATGTTAAGCGTTTCAATTAGAATAGGGTCTTTGTTGTAATGTAACATTACAGTTTTAACATCTACTGTACACACTACATTTTAAACGAGAATTGCCTTTGTATATATACACATTTTGTTGTATTAATTTTTACGAATTTTATTTTATTTTGTTTTATGTTATACTGAAGAAGATTGCACGTTGTAATCGAAACGTCTAACTGTTGATTGTAAATAATAAATTTACGAAGACAAAGTGTATATTATAGGAAAAAACAAAAAATATAAGAAAATGTTAAGTTATCTCTAAACATTGTGACTAGCTATCAGATGGCTGTTTATATGTTTTAGGATCTTTACTGACATTAAATGATTTGTCAAGTTTAAGCAATCATCATAAAAACCAAACAAAAATGTTTACTTATCTTTATCTGAAGGTACAAATCCTTTCATAATCCCAAAGGTATAACATCTTCTCTCTATAACTCATCACAGAGTATACAGGCTTTGGTCACTGATCAAGGATATAAGCTGTATGGGTTGAGCAGCGGGAGTAGAGCACACTATAGCAATGCACAGGATGGGGAAACCTCAGAGTTTACTTTTGGACAATTTAGTCCAAAAGTAAATTCTTTGCATTTGAATTCAAAGTTCAAGTGTTCGATTCTACAGTACTCCGCAAAAGTAGCGGGCCTCCTGTAACTGCAGAACCATGATAGCTAGGGACTTCTAATTTTGTGTATTTCATAGCTCTTACCAAATGCTGATCACCCACCAAGTATGGGCCTCTTTTATTAGATGGTTCGTAAGATATAAGCGATTTATGTCTTTTTCGTAAAATATCAATAGCTCCTGACCTAAGACAGGTGAAAACTTTTCTTGGTCCTTTCCAAGAAAAATTCATAACTTATTCTAAGAACATCTGTTCCACTTCAAACTCACAACAAATACTCTTCAACGACTGTAGACTATCCAGTCAAAGTATGAAGGTTCACTATTGTGTGGTTCTGGAAATTCATTGAGAACGAGCACTCACGATCGAAACATACGTAGAAGAGCGAAGGTGAGGAACTAAGGGTCGCTCTTTCTACTATAGAATCTGCATTCAATGTGCATCATAATTATGAAAAAATAATCATAGAAACCTATGGTTACGGAAAGCGTAGGTGAAACTTTTGTCAGAAAGATTACACACTCACCATTAACCTAGAAAGAAAATTTTCAATGAAATTTTTTTATTCGAAAACCAAATGTTAAGTATGCTTTACTCAGTTTTGTTTGCTGATCTCAAATATGTTATTAGTTTTGCTTTAAAAAAAGAAGAGAAGTGAAAAGGACGCAAAATAAATGAAATGGCGAAGGTCAGAGGTGAGTGTGTAATCTTTCTGACAAAAGTTTCACCTACGCTTTCCGTAACCATAGGTTTCTATGATTATTTTTTCATAATTATGATGCACATTGAATGCAGATTCTATAGTAGAAAGAGCGACCCTTAGTTCCTCACCTTCGCTCTTCTACGTATGTTTCGATCGTGAGTGCTCGTTCTCAATGAATTTCCAGAACCACACAATAGTGAACCTTCATACTTTGACTGGATAGTCTACAGTCGTTGAAGAGTATTTGTTGTGAGTTTGAAGTGGAACTGATGTTCTTAGAATGAGTTATGAATTTTTCTTGGAAAGGACCTCATACCTCAGAACCTCATTTTCAGAGACCTTGCTCGTAAAATAGCTGTATTTCACTGACTACTAACAGCCAACTCACAAAATTTTATATCGTAGATGCAGCAGAGTCGTGGCTACATTTTAGTAAAAAGAAAAAGTTTTCACCTGTCTTAGATCAGGAGCTATTGATATTTTACGAAAAAGACATAAATCGCTTATATCTCACGAACCATCTAATAAAAGAGGCCCATACTTGGTGGGTGATCAGCATTTGGTAAGAGCTATGAAATACACAAAATTAGAAGTCCCTAGCTATCATAGTTCTGCAGTTACAGGAGGCCCGCTACTTTTGCGGAGTACCGTATCAACTGTGTAGTGTTCTTTTGTGCTTTGCTTCTTTCTGTTCTATCCTTATCTCTCTCAATCAATCAATCCACTTACTTTAACATCTGGGACGGGTGTATCATTCGCTACTGATTTCACTGTATGTACACGTTGCATTAATAAATCACTATATAAACGTAATTCATGAATTTTTAATTGTAATTCGTGATCAGATACGGAGACTAAAAAATAAATAATTGAAAACAAAAATTATCTACAAGAATATGCTGAATATCATTATTTTCAATGTTTTACTTGAATGTAACGATGTGGCTGTTGACGATACTAATGCTGTTGATGTATTAGTATTATTTGTTGACTTATTTCCAATTGCTTTACAACTACCAAGTGCCACTAACCATTTTTGTCTATCTGGTTGACTTTTAGCACGTAAACAAAACAGTTGTTCACAAGGAATAGCAATATCAATTCTTAATGGATCATGTGGATGAGCTAAATTAAAAAGAATCTTAAATTATATTAGGTATAATAAAAAACGGAGTTATTTTTGTTCTTACCTTTCACTTCACAAGCTGATACACGACACGAGCCTTTACAACCTTCATGAATTAATTCTCGCGATTTATAATATGATAATATACCAGTTTCATTAAGAATAAAATAGCGCGGCTGCCATCCTGGAAGTAAAAAATAACTTTCGCTGATGGAAACATAAAAGAGACTGATCAATTAACATGAAAGATAAGAAGAGCTACTAAAAGAATTTCTTAATAGTTATTCTAATGCTGAGAGTATCGGTTGTTACTAGAGACAAAAGTAGAAAAGAAAAGTTTTCTTTTAGCCTGCAATCAACACTAGAAACTCATTCATCGCAGTAAAGCGAACGAAAATATAGCTTCTCCACCTAAGAGCGTATTATCCCTCGTGTGCCGTGTTCTGTCATTGCGATTACAGCAATACATTGCTTATAATTTTTTTTCTTTTCAATCTTTAGATCTAATTGTTTTTCCAAAAGATGCGCCATCAAATTCTGTACAAAACTTGATCAAACTTATTTCTATAGAAAGTTAAGGAGAGAAGTTAAACGGAGAATACTCAACATGATGAAACGGACCAACTTTCTAAGCTATTTTGTTCTACAAATTTTAGAATATTTTAAGCAACTATAAAGACAATGAAACAAAAGTGAAGACATTTTTGAGTATTTTCAAGTGCGCTCTTTCTCCTTATGTAGTTCACAGTTCGTTCAAATCTAAGTGAGCAATGGAAAATCTAACATTACAAAATTCACCTCAAAGTGACCAAAATCTGCTATGCGTACTGGAGTGGAGTGAGTCACTGAAGATGATGATTGTATACTTGACAAACTTTGAAGTAGCGCTAAAGACATATAAATTGAAATGTTTTATCATAAGATCAGAAATACATTTTTTTCACCAATGCCTGCCCACTTTATCGATTGGCATCGTACTATTTTTTCGAAGAACATTCAATTATTTTGTGAAGTGCATAAATATTTTCGTAATATCTCTTTTTCCAAGTGTCAAATATCTCTTCGTGATTGATAAAAAATGATTCCAGATACTAAAGCAGTTTACTAATAGGGCTGGCTATTTACCATTACTGTTACTAGTAACAAGTAACAAATTTTTATTACTTTACTATTAAAATAACACCGAGTAACAAGTAAACAGCCAGCGCTATCTACGAATTGAAAATAAAAAGTATAAAATCTGACCACCACTCGTCCACTGCAGTATTTGAGCATTCACCAGAACCCAAAACGAGGCAGGATTTTGCTCCTTCGCCTCAATTCGCCTCGAAGACTGTTGCCCTCGGTTCGCTTCGATTCAACTCTATTTTTTTCAAGGCCGCCTCGCCTAGTCTCGTTTCGTGAGATGTCTGCTTCGCCTCGCCTTTTCTCAGAAAAAAACAGATTCCAAGTATGCGATATCATTTTTTGGTTAGTATATATGAAAGTAATTAAAAAGTTTAGTTAATTGATACAAGACAGCTTTATTGTTTGAGAAGTGAACAAAAATAATTTAATCAACAAACAAGAAAACATCAGGCGATGTCCATTCATGAAGTTCATATTTCCATCTCATTATTTTCAAGCGAGCGAAGTAGCAAGGTATAATTGACCGTAGATGGTTCTAATGAGGAACGCCGCTGAGTTACGATTTGGCCAGCCGCACTAAATTCGCGCTCTACCGCAGCAGAGCTACATGGTATTGCAAAATATCGTTTTGCCAAACAAGATAAAGATGGAAATTTAGATTCGTATTTCTTTCAAAAGTCAAGTGGATTAAGGTATGCTTCATCTTGAAGATCTAGTTCGAGATACGTAGATATGACAATGAAACAACAAGAGAGAGAGAGACAGGTTGGACGAGGTCAGTGCCCGCTTGCGGACGTGCATGATTATTGGCACACAACGACTACAACAATGAATAATTTTTCAATGCAAGGAAGAAACATCAATCAAAAATTCGCACACATTCCTCTAAGAAATATAGTTATTTTTTGACGAGGTGGCCATTGTAGCATCGGTTCGCTTCGCCTCGCTTCGATTGGTAATTTAAAAATTCAGCTTCGCTTCGTTTCGGGCTATGGCACTCACCTAATCTACTCTTTAATATTACATTTTGATAAATTTAGAATATAAACTTTGCTTACCATTATAATAATTTGTCCATTTCAAAAGAACACCTTCCATTTTGTCCAACCATTATGATTAATCCAAAACATTTTTTTTATTCTACATTTATATCACCAATTTCAAAGAGAATATATTATCCAAACAAATATCTGAAATATCAAACATGGCGCCCTTACATGATATCACTTTTAAATAGTAGGAAAAAAAACAGAACATATTTTAAAAAAAAATTCTAATAGAATAAACTAAACATGTTTGAAGTGAATATTCGCCAATTATGTGATGTCATGGAACATCATAATACTGATGGTGTTGAACGACTAAAATTATTAGGTGGTACAAATGAATTAATAAAAAAATTACGATCAGATATGGTGAATGGTATTTCACAAGATGAACAAGAATTAGAAAAACGAGAAGAAATATTTGGTCTTAATGAAATTCCTCCTAATCCACCTAAATCCTTTTTTCTTCTAGTCAAAGAAGCAAGTGAAGATATTCTCATCATGATGTTATTAGTATGTGCTGTTGTAAGTATAGGTAAGTTAAAATTAACTAATAACTTTAATAACGGCTTAAATTTCAGATGTAAAACTTTAACTGTTATCAAAAAAGTCTTTTTTTTTAATCTATTTACATTTAGATCTATAGAAGATAGAATTCTTCTTCTTCTTAAAAAAAGAGATTGTTCATTTTTCACTACTTTTATTTTTAGGTTTATCGTTTTATCAAGATATAGATGAAAGACGTTTAAAAGAAATTCATGATACATTTGTATTTAATCATCAACTGTACAATATTCAACATGAAAATAATATCGATTGGTTAGAAGGTGTAGCAATTTTAGTTTCTGTAATTCTTGTTGTATTTGTTACGGCATTTAATGACTGGCGAAAAGAACGACAATTTCGTGGATTAAAAAAGAAACTCGAATTACAAGAACATGTAACAGTTATTAGAGATGGTCATGTTATCGAAATAGAAATGAAAAAATTAATGGTCGGTGATATTTATATGTGTAAATATGGAGATATTGTGCCAGCCGATGGTATTATTATTCAAAGTAATGATATTAAAACCGATGAGTCAAGTTTAACTGGAGAATCAAAATTGGTTAGTAGTAATAAATCGATTGAGTCAGAAAAAAAAAATATTGTTAACGTACATTTTAATTCTGTTAATAAAATAGTCATATTTTCAAAGTTTAATAAATCTAAGATTTTAAGAAGAAAAATGAGAATATTGTGCACTTTCGTTAATGATCAATGTTTGTTTTTCTCTTTTCTAGTTGAAGAAAAGTGCTGAACTAGCTCCATTTCTTTTATCTGGTACGCAAATTATGGAAGGTACGGGTCGAATGTTAGTAACAGCTGTTGGTGTTAATTCACAAGCAGGTATCATTAAAAGTTTATTAAGTAATAAACAACATTTATCACGGAGAAAAACTGGTGATATAAAAACACATAGTACAATGGATGAAATAACTGGTGTAAAATTTAGTATAACAGATAGTAATATTGGTGGAATTGGTGATACAGATACGATTTATTCAAATATAAATCAAACAGGTGATGATTTAAATGATAAACAAAAATCGGTTTTACAAGAAAAATTAGGAAAATTATCATTTCAAATTGGTACAATGGCAATAATTCTTGCCTCATTAACAATGTTTGTATTATTTTTAAGATTTCTTATAGAAGATTTACAACAATTTACAGCTAAAGATGTTAAAGAAATTATACGAATTATTATCACTGGAGTTACAGTACTAGTAGTAGCCATACCAGAAGGATTACCATTAGCTGTAACAATATCATTGGCATATGCTGTCAATAAAATGTTAGATGATCATAATTTTGTAAGACATTTAGATGCTTGTGAAACAATGGGTAATGCAACAACAATATGTTCAGATAAAACAGGTAAATAAAATTTCTAAATTTTTTCTCTGTTTAATTTTATATTGTGTCTCAAGGAACTTTAACAATGAATCGAATGACTGTTGTTCAATTCTACATGGGACTTCGAATTTATACAGATGTTCATTTAAAACAAAATTTATCTATAAATCAAAATTTAATTACATCTTTTTGTGAATCAATATCAGTTAACAGTAATTATTCATCAAAAATTATTTCAACCTATAATGAAAATGAACTTGATCAACAAATAGGAAATAAAACGGAATGTGGTCTTCTTGGAATGGTTCGACAATTAAAACGAGATTATGAAATATATCGATATAAATATCCTGAAACATCATTTTTACATGTTTATACATTTAATTCTAATCGAAAATATATGGCTACTGTGATTATTGATGAAGATAAACATCGAAAATTATTGATTAAAGGAGCAAGTGAAATTATTCTTGAACGATGTATTAATATATTAGATGAATACGGTTCAGAAATACAATTGACACAAACGTTAAAAACACACATATTAACAATAATTATACAACAGATGGCGAGTGAAGGTTAGAAAAAGCACATCTGTTTGTTGCTATCATCGTATAAATATGAATATTGAGTCTTTCATTAAGGTTTAAGAACGATTGCATTAGCGTATCGATATTTACCAACAACTCGTTCTATTAACTGGGATGATGAAGAAAGTATATTGTCCAATCTAACACTAATAGCAATTTGTGCTCTTCAAGATCCTGTACGTCCCGAAGTACCAGAAGCAATTCGTTTATGTCAAAGAGCAGGTAACGTCTTTTTATCTGATTCTTTTTTCTTTTTTTTAAAATATAATTTTATTCATTAATTAGGTATAACGGTTCGAATGGTTACAGGAGATAATATTGCCACAGCAAGAGCAATTGCTCAAAAATGTGGCATAATTTATCCAGGAGATTTATCTCTTGTTATCGAGGGTACAGATTTTAATCGTTGTATACGTCGACGAGATGGTGAAGTCGATCAAACATTATTCAATAATTTATGGCCACGATTAAGAGTACTAGCCCGATCATCACCAACTGATAAATACACGTTAGTTAAACATATTATTGAAAGTCAAGTAAATATTGAACGAGAAATTGTTGCTGTAACGGGTGATGGAACAAATGATGGACCGGCACTAAGAAAAGCCGATGTTGGATTTGCAATGGGTAAAAGTATTGAAACTATTGTCAGTATTAATAATGGTAATTTTTTTTGTCTTTGTTAATCTATTTAAGGCATCCAGGGTACAGATGTAGCTAAAGAAGCATCAGATGTCATTATAACCGATGATAATTTTAATTCAATAGTAAAAGCCGTATTATGGGGACGAAATGTGTATGATAGCATTGCTAAATTCATTCAATTTCAATTAACTGTTAATATTGTCGCTGTAACATTTTCATTTGTTACAGCCTGTCTATTACGTGAAAGTCCATTACGAGCTGTTCAAATGTTATGGGTCAATTTAATTATGGATACTTTGGCATCGTTAGCTCTAGCAGCTGAATTACCCGATAAATCTTTGTTACAACGTAAACCATATGGACGAAAACGACCAATAATTAGTCGAATAATGATGAAAAATATGATTTCACACGCATTCTATCAATTAAGCGTGATTTATCTATTATTATTTTTTGGAGATGATTTATTCGATTTAGATTCTGGTGACCATCTTACTAATTCAAAGATTCTTCATTTATATAATGTAATGATGTTTTCTTGTTTTAGGTATACCCGATCGATCTAGACACGTCTATTTTCGTCCAAATCAACATTTTACAATGATATTTAATACATTTGTGATGATGACGTTGTTTAATCAAATTAATTCGAGAAAAGTCCACGGTGAACGTAATGTATTTTTGGGTTTATGGCAGAATAAAACATTTTTGGGTATATGGATAACAGTATTTATTATACAAGTTATTATTGTTCAAGTTTTAGATGATATATTCTCATGTCGTCGACTTGATGGTGATATATGGATGGTTTGTCTAATGTTCGGTGTCGGCAGTCTTATGTGGGAACAAATTATTTGTTTTATTAATATTGTTGATAAATCACATATCAAAAATGATACACTCGAAGAACTATCGGATATAACGACAATTTGGTCGAATTTATTACAACGAGTAAATGTACAATATACGATTGCTAAAGCATATGCACACAGTATCAATGTTAATGTGTAGGAATATATATAGTTTTTTTCTCATTTTTCTCAAGTATATAATCTAATCGCTACATGTTAATACTTATCAAACAAACAAATCCTATCCTCCTCTAAAAATCTTCTCTATAGAAATGAGAACTATCTACTCTTCATTTCAATAGAGATTTTCAAAAAACTTGTAATACGTCTAAAATAGACAATCGCAAAAGTCTCAACATACAAATGAAATTTAGAAATAGAATTTAAACAAACAAAGAAAGATACGATTTTAGTAAATTATATATTAAATTATATTCAAAATTTTGCAAACAATCTATAATAAATTAAAAACAGTAAAACAAAAAACTAAACAAATAAATAATTCGCTTATAGATCCTCGTATGTTCAAATCGTACACTTAACGCTAGAACTGTTTTTTCTCAATGACAGAAAGTTGATTAACTAAATAAGACAAAAATGAATCTACAAAATAACTGCTAGATACAAACTAGATATTTCTCAATTTTTAATTGGAAATTAGAAAAAAAGCGCTACGATAATACAGATAAAAGAAAACACAATCGTAAGTTTAGAAAAAACAGGTTTTCTACATCTTAAATAACAAAAAGAAAATTTGTATAGTTTATCTTTGACCGATTCTAAAAAGTAGATGATTTCGTTAGTCAGATTGTAGAATTGTACGACTAAATTTAACGTAGAAAAGGGAATGAGAATAGAGAGTTTTCTCAGAAGTCAAATGCTGTTGAGCTGATTCTTTGTACTATTTAGTTCCTTACCCAACTATTACGTAGGATATAATTAAAATAAAGATAATAAACAAGTCCAAAACCAGGTTTGTAAAGCTTTTGGATACACTTGAAGTTAAGTTGTTATCAAATTTGATCGGACTTGTTCATCTCTGACGATGAAGAGGCTAGAATACTGTGATTATGAAAGCGTATACTGCTTATCAAACCGTCAACAGCGTTTTAAAATGATAACTGTACACGGGGTGGAGGGGGGCATATGAGTGCGTGTTTTTTTAGTTGTTCTCATTTTAGCGCGCCTCATTTCATTGTAAAAGTCAACATGCAGGTTAATTTGACCCAGACACTTTCAAAATCTAATTTGAAAAATGCACTCACATAGCAGTCAGTCATCGTTGCGTATGATCTTCTGTTTTCTAAGTCAAGAAATATGGCTAAAATTGAAATATCCGAAACAGGTCGTGGTAAACCAGCAGTTCAATTTGAAGGATATAGCTATAGACTTGAACGCCACCGAAGAATCTGGTGGAAACGTCGAGAATCTGGTTGTCCTGATCGTCTTAACACTCTTAAAGATTATACAAAACCAGATTTGAGTAAGTAATTCTTATTATAATGATAAGGGAGCTTAAATCTATAAAACGCACCTCTTAAAGGAACCTACATTCGCACAGCCGAGATCCAAGATAAAAAAGGAAGGAACCATCGCCACCAACATCGTTATGAAAACTTGTATTCTGGATAAATATGGAAAATTGTGTACAATTGAAACAAGACAAATTTTCTCCTGAAAATTTCTTACAAGTTCAAAGTTCGAGTAACAGAGAACCTTTCGATATCAATCAGTCCTTATAACATAATCTTCAAAATATCGGTCATCAAGAGTATGTGGATGATACTGTTCAAAAATATTGTAACCTACGCTATTTCCCCTTTTACTGTATGATAAAAGATTACTAACCACTGAGAATTAATCTCAAACAGTGGTGACGGAAACAATTCAAATGTTTCAAAATATTTTGAGGAATGAGTTGTGTAATTGAAAACGCACCCAAATAAGACGCACTAAACTAAGACACACTAAAATGAGAATGCGCTCAAATGAGACGCACTCAAATGAGACGCACTAAAATAAGGCGCGCTAAAATGAAGCCTCACCATGAACCCAACAGCATCAGTCACAATTAACGAAAAAGACCAGTCTGAACTGATATATTTCTGGTTCTTTTTCTTTCTACTTCACTTTCCAGTTCAGCTCGAGTCATTGCTATTACAAAGCGGGAGCTTTTGACGACTCTCACTTTTCGTAAATAAACTAGTCTACATTCATCCTTCAAGTGCATAAAAGCAGAAAGAAAATACTAAAACAGATTTGAAACCACTGTTTGAGAAATAAATAAACAAAAGAAACTGTCCATATATACTGTAATTCTAATCGAGACTAAGACTAAGAGTAAGATTGTTTTATTCACGAAAAGTGAGAGTCGTCAAAGGTCATTGACCTGTAATAAATGACTCAAGTCAAACAACACAAAAAGAGTAATAAAAAAGAACAAAATAAATAAGACAACTAAGGTTAAAACCAGAAGTAGTAAAAAAAGAACAAATGTAAATTCTTAACTGACAAATGTTTCACTGGAAGAGATACTGACATAAATCTGTTTTGAAAGATGTTAAAGAAGAAAGACAAATAACTGACTCTGGGAGATTATTCCAGTCAGCAATAGTTGAATAAGAAAAAGAAGAATGCACCGTTTGCGGATAATAACCATCAACAGAAGATGGAATGCAAACATATTTACAATGATGAAGACGCAAAGATGAGTAGTGCGGACGATGAATAGTATAAAAAAGAGAAACAGGACTTAGACAATGATAAATTTTGAAAAACTGTAAAAGTCTAAAGTATTTACGACGACGAGTGAGATTCGGAAGAGAAAGTTGAGACACAAGTAGAGAACTAGAAAAACGATAGTCAAAATTGCGAGAAATAACACGAGAGGCAAGTTTGTTTACAGAATCAAGAACAGTAAGAGAAAAGGAACTGTGATACAAGGCACAGCAATAGTCAACTTTAGGAAGAATAGAAAAAAGATAGATTCGACGCCGAACTTCAGTTGGAGCTAATCCAAAGACATGATTCAATGCTCCAGGCTCGTGCGGACAAGCAAGAGCAATGTCCTTGGCATGATCATTCCACCTAAGATCGTGTGAAATAAGAACACCAAGACAACGAACAGAAGATAACAGAGACAGGAGCACCATTGAGATACAATTGAGTATAAACGTACAGAAAGAGGTTGAATGAGAACGGAAGCCAACAACATTTAGAATAAAAGCAGAAACAAAATACTAAAACAGATTTGAAACCACTGTTTGAGAAATAAATAAACAAAAGAAACTATCCATATATACTGTAATTCTAATCGAAGCCAGTTTACGCTAAAATTTGAGCGAGCGACGATATATTATAATGACAGGACTCCACAGATACGATCGTGCAATAAACTAATGGTTCAGAAATAAACGACGGAACAGAGTAATGAACGGTTCTTCTATAATAGATGCAATTGTTGAATTTAAACAGTTGATCATGTCGCTGAAATTTCATTGGACAAAAATTGATGACTGTTACAGCCAATCACGTCTAGATAAACACCTTCAAATTGTTGCAGAAAAGCGTTTGACGAAGTAAATCATTTCAGATGGTATCGTAAGATTATATTAGTACTATCATATACTAATTCTCAGAAACATCAATAGTAGAAAATTCGAAGATTTGACGAAGGAGTTCTTTTTTCCGTATCATCTGAGAGAACTTAATAACATATGAGATGGTATACTGCAACTAATAAAAATAAATTTTTGGCCGTTTGAGTTTGCACTGTAAAAAACGCCTCGTGTCTAACGCTGTAACTAGACGCTGAAGTGTCTAAAAATAAGACGTTTGTGGATTGATACAGAAGTCGACTTCTTTTGATTTATCAATTTATTACTCCGAAAAGATCTTTTCAGACTAATAACGCATTTTTTATCCGTATTATTTTCCAAAATGAATAAGGCTTTGACTAGAGTTGCCAGATCATCAGGTCAGAAATACGGAATAAAAATTGCAAAGTGCGGCAAATTTTGTCAGAATGCGTTGGTAAGAAATAATTATAAATTTCAGTGCATGATAATGATAAGTTTAAACGAATTTTTAACTTAGGAGAAAAACGGAAAATGCTTAAAATGCAGACAAATTGCGGAGAAAACTCAAAAAAAAGGCGGACCATCTAACAACTCTGACTAACACACATTCTGTGACCAGAGTACGTAATTCGGTTAGCTCTTGTCGCAGAATCGCTTCTTTGGTTTCATTGTTTGTAAGGTCGCATTCAGAGTACAATAAATAAGTCGGAATAAGTTTTCCACTGTTTATAAGTATCTTTAACAGGCATTTATTCTTATTTTGATTTAATGCAGTGTGAATACAGTTTAAATGAAGCAACAAATGACAAACTTATAAATAAGAACCGATATAAGTTTTTAGTATGGATGCAAGTCTCTTCATCATCATTTTGTTTCTTATGTTGTATTGAAATATTTTTTATGGAATAAAGAAAAAATTACATAGCTCGAACTAGTTCTTTTTTCATCTATGAAAATTGATTTACACAGTATTCTTAGGAAGTGGAGGATAGAGGCTTCTTTTAGGACGATAGAAGTTTAAATGAACTTTGAGATAGAAAGGAAACGCATATTTTGGTCTACATTGCCTTGTATCACACAAAAAACGTTGATTTCTGAATTGCTTTTTCCACATAAAACTCATTTTGTTGCTTTTTTGGGCTACAGGGTGAGAAACCAGCCCTGTTTTTCAAGGAGCTTTGTTAACTTCCATGTAGCTCAGACGACAAACATTTGTTTGTTTACATCTGATAGTCAAGTGAAAACTGAAATAGCTTCTTCTGTTCAAGTACACCTGAGTTTGAAGACTGAAGGCATTTTTGATCTTCAGACCTTTTGTTTTGCGCAAACTTTGCTTATTTTCTTGAGTTTTTTCCTTGGATTTTTGATGTAAATAGACAAACGTTGATTTTTGGACGCTTGAAAACAGTGCGAGAGATTTGCTAAAAACGACCATCAGGTGCAGGTGCGTACGTGCCTAAAATCATTTATTTTGTGTCTAACCAAAACGGTTCATGTGTCTAAAGTTTTGATACTTTGACGAATAAAAAAATGGTCGAAGTGTCTAGATTAGACGGATGATCCCGTCTTTCTTAGACATTTCATCTGGCTGCTTTTTTATACCATGAACTTCAAAGACAAAAGTTCGTTATGCGCTTGTTTTCGAAACTTTTTTTATTCGAATTAAGGAGAAAAGACGATGTGATTACTAACTATAAAGTGTTCGCAAACGAATTTAGCGAAACAACAGTTGCACTGAATATTTTTAGATCAAAGGAGCGAAAACGTCATTGATATGTAATTTACTTCAACGTTTTTGAGTCTTTTCTGCGTCATCATTTTAATCTTTGGTAATAAACGTTTTGTCTTCAGATTATTCTTTTTCAATGAATTTGTCAGATACGTCACCAGAATCTCAACTAATTTTCTCGACATGTATAAATCGGCCACCTGATCAACATTTATTAAATGAATCACTTCCTGCAGTTGAATCATATTCAATTTTATTTGATCGTGCACGTCACAATTTTTCAGCAAGTTCTGAAAAATCCTTTTTTGGTGATATTAAACAAGACCTTGAACAGTTCAAATCACCCACAGTACCTCCAGAAACAATCTTGGTTGACCATAACAGCAGACAGAATAAACTACCACCTCCACTTCTCGACAAAACGTATACAAAATTGACAGATAACGAAGAAAATGTAGTTAACAGTATTAGTACAATTAATATTGAACAAGAAAGAGAAAATCATTCGTTAATTACTGCAATAAATGCCTTCACCGGGAAACCATTGAGCCCAAATCCCTGGAAAAAGTTATCAAGGGAAGGAGGAAATACAAAACAGCACCTATTGAATTTATCAAAAACAACAAAGAAAATTGATGATAATGAGAGAACACCAATATCTGCTCAAAAACTAATAAATGTAAAAGTAAGCTTCGAGGAAGAAACAGAATGAAGCGGATATAAGAATATATTGAATAGGAAAATTTTTTATATATTCTCCTTTAAAACAGTAAAGACAGAAGATCTTCATACAGTTTTCGGAGAAGTAAGCAATTTGAGAGATCAATTTTTGCAAAGAATTTGACATTAATCTTTCGAGATATGTTTTTCGACTGTGTTATTTTTATTTTGTAGTCTATGCGGGAGTTATTATATTATCATTTGCCAGACATAGACAATGATCTACAGTATCAAACACTTGTAAAAGATAATGATTCACCAAGTAAGAATACTATCTTTACTTCATAGATTGGCCCAGAATATAAATTAACGTATGATCTATTCATCCTGAAAATTTTTTTGATATTAAACAGCTATCTAGTTTACTCTGATTTGATATTCATATGCGGTTTTATACTAAATACGTTCACTACTATTGCTACTATTCTATTGTGCTATTTAGCTCATCTTTCTCTTTCTGTTAAGTACAATGCTACTATTTCTATTATTTTCAGTCTTCTTGTCAGAGAAGAAGGAAAAACGCCGAAAATCAAGGTAAATGTTATAAATTTTAACGCATGTAATGCATGTTTTAACTAATATTATCATTATATTTCGTTGTTCTACTATAACTATCCTGATTATTCAACGTTTCTAAATATATTAATAAATTATTTGAATCGAATAGTTATAAATATCACGATAACTAACAGTTTCCACTTTTTATTAAACAGATGCTCGTATATCTATATACGATTGTATTGAACATTACATTCTTCATAGATACACATATACTATTCTTTTTTTATTTCATGACAGCAATTGATGTCATTCGTTCTCAACGGGTTAATCTTTTGCACACAAAAACAGTTGAGGTGGAATGTCAATAAAAATAACTAGATAAAAAACATTGTAGAAAAAAAATATTGTAGTTTAACTCAAAAAATAATTATTGTTACATATTTTGTCTAATTATTATATAATAGTTGCTTCTATCTATATGCATTACATCAGCAACAGTCAAATAAATGGTAGAAATATGTAGAAAGATTTCATATTGACGGGCACTTAGAATATTACTTTGTTTCTACTTGTTATTCTTGCTTTTTTTTTAATTTAGGAATAGTATAATCTTTATTTCACTTTATACTTGAAATATTTGAATTTCTTTAAACCCAATAAAAACTGTATCTAATCTAAAAACGTGTTTATTTTTTCAAAATTCGTATTTATTTTCTCTGTACGATAATGTTAATGTATTATGAGTAGTCTTACACAGAAAAGAGACGATAATTTGCTGAATAAATTGTAACTCATAGATTTCATACTGTGTAGACTTGTGAATGTTAAGAAAATTGTTGAAGGTCAAACTTTAAGAAAAAATTAAAAAGAATGCTCGATTTTTTACAATGTATGGCAAATGTTTGAAAATTTAAATAAACGATTGACTAAATTAGTGATTAGACCTTTTAAATGCAAAAAATGCAGGATACTTGAAAGTAACTATTTTCCCTCTTGATTATAAACTGCTACAAGTCTGAAATTATAGCCTGTCTCGAAATCATAGTCTTCAAATTCTAGGACAACGATGTTGTGACTTTTAACTAATGCCAACATACTTCAGTGACTTGTTAGTTGATCTGAAAACTATATACTTAACATGAAATCATTTGTTTTTTAACATCCATTTCTACCGTGTACGTTTATTTACTAATGGTTCTTGGGTCTTTCCAGTGCAAAAGATGTTAAAATATAACAGAAAAGTTTTTATTATTTCATACATTTCAAGAACATGGTTTCTAAAATAAAAGTGCCACCGACATAACGTTATCTTAACTGTCAAGCAGAACGGACTCGCATTTATTATACAAGCAACTTTCTTTTCTCTCTCTATATCATCTGTTTATGAAAGAAACAAATTTGATAGCCTCTTAACGATCTCCTGTGCAATAATCATATGGACAGACGACACATACGGTAAGAGAGAGAGAGAAAAAAAAACGAATGAATTTTCTCCAGAAAACATATCAGCCGCGATGTGTGTATGCACATGCTATTAGTTAAACATTGAACTTGTCCAACTAACTTTTGTTGTCACTCTCTCTCTCTCTCTCTCTCTCTCTCTCTCTTTGTGAATTTCACTATAAAAGAAAAAAAATGATATGAAATAACGTGTCTCACAAACACACTACCATGGATGTATTTGAAAGATGTAACGAAAGAATATCAAGAGCGGCATCAGAACGTATATTTGATTAAATTTTTTACGCACAAAAAATGTTGAAGCATCTCGTATATCATCATTCTAATCATCAAAAACAAGTTCGTACATTCGATGATTTTTATCGTATTCCAACAACAAAAATAATATCCAATGCATCTTCGGCTAAATTGGTTGAGGAACAATCTCAGCGCCGTCCTCATTATCAGAAATCGCGTTCATATGAAATAATGCCAATAGCTTCTACTTCATTACTGATTAATTCTCCGCCAGTTCAAAAACAATTATTCACATTTCACAGTATCTTTTGTGACTTACAAACAACAATGACACCGGAATTAGATGAAACAGAACCAATATGTGCTAATGACGAGAAAGAAATGTTTCAACCTGTTGTGTTTGACAATAACGATGTAAGTTAACTAATTATACAAGTATATTTTCAACCTGAACACACAATTAGATTAACATTTCTTAATAGTGTCTGAAGCATAATAGATAACATTTTTCGTTATTTCGGCCCCTTTCGTTATAGTCGTCAGCATCGTTTGCAAAACCAGAGCCAACAACGCCGATTTCAATTCCTTCTAACATTGACTCATATCAAGAACCAAAAGCTATGTTTTATCTTGATGAACCAACATCCCAACCAAATTCTCCTTCAACTCATTGGTCTACATTACATTCTTATATTCAACGTTTTCGACATTTACATCACCATCATCATGCACACAGTTTACACTCTCATCCTCCTACTACTCGTCTATTATCATCAAAGCAAACTTCGATGAATGAATTTGAAAGTAGTACCCATCACAGACGGCAACAATTTCAACAACGCAGTAGTGTTTCATTAGGCGACCGACCCCGCACACATCATCGATTTTTGAAACGTTCAGAGACAAATATTGCTGGCAAACATGGTTATTTTGGTGCTATTAATGAAATGAACGAATTTAAGGCAGTTTCATCTGCTGAAGATTTTCCAGAATTAGTGCCGTCTGTCGGACAACAACTGCGCACATTAAAAAAACACCGAAAACCACATAGTTCGCTTGCGTCTTTTTTTCATAATTTTCATCATTCTCATACTCACCAGTTAGAAGATCATGAAAAATCATTGAATCATTTATGGCCTGCAACGTCTCCAAGTCAAAAGTCGAATTCAACAGTGTCAAAATCTACTGGATCTTTGTCCGATACACCTCTCGATTTACATCAACAACAATCGACAGGTACTTTTTCCTTTAACTAGTTTCATGGTAGAGCGTACTAGAGGTATACTTAATTCTATCGTTGTTTTAGCTGAAGTAGAAATTAAAGCAGAATAGCAAACTTCATGAAATTAAAGTGTGAATTTTTCTATAACGCATTCTTTTTCTCTTTTTTTTTACAGTTATTTATAAAACCCCACCAAACTGTAAATCACCTCCATTATTTTCAAAATTTATCTCACATCACCATGATGCACATAGCAACAATAATCTTAGTCATCATAAACATCGCATTAGAAATATAATGAAACGTTTACATCATAAAACAAGTCAACCAACATGTGATGATTCAACAGATGCGCGAACAAACATGCAATTTAATTGTTCGTCTTCATCTTCCTTAATTAAGCATATGAAATCTCAACAACAACATAAAAATCAAACTCAAATTAAACAAGATTCTTTTTCTACAAAATCAAATAAAAATCCAGTCATTATGAAGCGTGTACATACTTGGCATTCGTTTGATATTAGACCAATTGAGCAATGTAAAGAATATTAAACCGAAAATGTTTTGTTTGAAGTATCTCACTCTGTCTAAATTTTATAGTTGTAAATGTTGAATAATTAATATTTTAATGGAAAACTGCGCTCTTTCTTTCTTGTTTTCCTGTCTTTGTTAGAATCTTTATTTTTTTTCGTATATGTTGTGTGAATGTGCACTATTATTTGGAGTTATGTAGTCGAAAATAAATATAGTAGGTTTTTTTTCTTCATAGTTCAAATCGTTGTTTGTTGTTGTTATGTACAGACTACATGGAATGAATAGACTTCGGATGAGTCTGTTAACTACTATGATCATGCTTGATAGTGAAAATCCTCTTCACCGTTAGTTATAGTTATTAATAATTGGATTTTTGGATGCGTGTGAATGATACACAAAAAAAAACAGAAATGTACTAATATTTATTGTTTATGATACTTAAAAAGAACTGTTAGTTCATTCTATAGTAACGTACAGTGAATTAGATGATTAGCAGATTGATAAAATTTAAGATATTTTTAGGTATATTAGTGATGCTCTTAGAAGACGTGAACAAAACGATAGTTCCAGTGATGATGGTACATTTGAAAAATGTAAGCCAGCTTAACTTTGGCTGATTAGATTTGTAAATATGTGTTATTATCTGTTTCAAGTATTACAACAACAACATGAGTCAACAAAAAAAATATTGAGTGTTCCTTCTGCCGTGACATCCACTTTCAAACAAGCAAAGAGTTCGAAGAAGAATGACAAGTACGAAAGATTCTAGAATGATTTAGAAAATTTTGTACACAACTACTGGTAATCTCATAGAATAGAGAGTATAATATTACTACGAAGGACATTTTAGATTAATTAAAATTCACTTGAACTATTTATTTCGAGATTTCGGTGAATGCGTTCACCATCATCAGAAAACAATATGAGAAGAAACAGAAAAATTAGTACTATTATATACCTCCCCAGTAATAGTAAATCTGACTGAAAATAGAAAAGGAGAGTGACAACTTGAACAAAAAGAAATGTGATTAGACCATATTATACGCATGTTTTTTTCGTAACTTTCATGCGTGAATAGACTTTCATTAATGACTCTTCTTCTCCAATCTGTTTCTATTCCAAGTGTATCAACATTGTTGAAATCAAATGTATGGTTGCCTTAATTAACATATTGAACAATCAATGAAATTTGGTTGTTTCCAGTTACAAATATCTGCTTGATGTTCACTCTTACGATGACATTTTTCTCTTTCTGTTTCACCATAGTAATAGTTATCATAATTTTTATATGATATTCGATAAATCAGTTTCTTTTTCAATTTACTAACATCTTTACCTTTTTGTAATGGTAAAAAAGATACTTTTAATGTTAATGTTTTACAAAATGCAATATTAATGTGTATAACTGGTAGTAATCGTTTCCATATCTTTTTAATACGTTCTGCTAATATTGTTGATTCGTGTCCATAATATAATAATATGAGTACACGCGTATAATATGGTCAGATCACATTTCTTTTTGTTCAAGTTGTCACTCTCCTTTTCTATTTTCAGTCAGATTTACTATTACTGGGGAGGTATATAATAGTACTAATTTTTCTGTTTCTTCTCATATTGTTTTCTGATGATGGTGAACGCATTCACTGAAATCTCGAAATAAATAGTTCAAGTGAATTTTAATTAATCTAAAATGTTCTTTGTAGTAGTATTATACTTTTTATTTTTTGTCATTTATTTAACACTACTCTTTCTCTTAATTTTCTGATAATTTCATTTTATCCTATTAACATAAGTCAGTGTTTATTTAGTTCTGATGATTTCATTCATGATTCAACTGATAGTAGTATTGAACAAACATATTCATCCTTTCCAACTATATGTGCAGAAGTTGATTATCTACCATCATCAGGCCAAAATACTAATGATCTAAAGAAAAAAACGAAAACAACATCACGAAACTCAATTCATACATGGCGAAAGTAAGAAGAAAATAATTTAACTTTTAAATGAATAAAAACATGAAAACTATTTTTAATAAACTTAGATTGGAAGATGTTTATACATCGGAGGAAACTGATAATGATAACGATGATGTTGAAATTACTAAATTGAAAATGAGTGAGAATAGAGTTGAACGAAAGTATGTTTTTAAAATACGCTTTTAGAATTCATAAACAATGAGGCACACAGTTAATCTAGTTCTTCTTTTCAGAAATAGCAATCTGTGTCTAGATGATATTTACACATCCGATGTGAGTGATCTTTCATCATCACCCATCTCTTTATCGGATACATCGAGTGGATCATACTTATCAGCATCGACATTCGAAAATCCCATCATAAGACAAAGTAACATGCTTGCAATACCCAAGCGTGATTTTTTAGAATCATTATCAGATAGTGTACCAAATCGTGAAAAGCATCCAGATGCATTACAGTTGGGTACTTTGGTTTTCACGAAATAATATTTGACTATGTATCTGTTCCGCTATTTTAGATACTGTTCAAATTTCAAGAAGAAAAGAAACGATTTAGCACAAAAATTATTTGACATATTCGATCGAGATGTATTCTCATCAAAGGTATTTTTTGTATTCTCATGGCTTATATGAAGCTAGCTTTTTTTCATTTTGATTACTGGCCTTACAAAGAGATATTGAATTCAAAAGAAGTTTGTGACTTCGTTATTCTCAGAGAATATTGTGTGAACAGATCATGAGAAAAAAAAGTATCGTCTAGTGCTAATTTGGATGCTCAGAAATGTTATTTATCTTCTACCTTACAAAATATAAGACAGTTAGATCAAATTCTACATTGGACAGTTTTTTTGAATATTTTTCTTCTGTGCAACATCATGAAAAAAAGATATAAACCATAGTATGAACTAGTTCAACTTTAAGTCCATCAAGTAAGAATATCGTTCCATTTAGCCCTAGACACTCTTCGATGTATAATACCTATTCAATTACTACTTTTTAGGTGTTGTTTATGAATAAACTTCGTGAAGGCTGAATTATTTTTAAACTACTAAAAAGAAATCAATAATACCTTTTTTTGATGCAGATAGAAGTGTAATATAAGAAAAATTAGTTTAAGATGGAACTTGATCTCATTATCGATCTGTCATCCGTACTTTTTACGACGCTAAATAGAAGCTGATAGTTATTTATGCGCTGGCTAATGCTTTTTGTTCTAAAATTAACTGCTTTTTGGAACGGAATGGATTGTTCATAATATCTTTTATAATTAATGATTAATCTGAGATACTCGCAATTTTGAATGAACCTTAGATTTACTCTTTTCTTTTTTCACCGTCTAGTTTTTAAAATCAGAGAAAGTTAAAGTACAATGGAGTTCTCGCTTAACAGCGACAGCCGGTCATTGTGCAACAAAAAATTTAACCAAAGACGTGCTTATCACATTATCAGAAAAAGTATGTGACACACCGGAACGTTGTCGAGATACATTAATTCACGAATTATGCCATGCAGCAGTGTTTTTAATCGACAATGTTTTTGTTCATAATCATGGTCTTTTGTGGCAAAATTGGTATATATTTCCTCCTTAAATATGTTCTACTATCTCTGTCAAATTTATTTTATTCTCTTTAGGACAAAACTAGTTGCGCAAATCTATCCCAGACTACCAAAGATTAAAGTGACACATACGTATAAAGTATTCTATAAATATGTTTATCGTTGTACAAACTGTAACTATGAGTAAGTTATACAAGATAACCATAGCTCATAATTCTAAGCTTCTAAAAATGAGATACAGTATTTATCTCTCAGCCCCATGAACTTTTGCTCTCCCTTCTCACAGAAGACTTTGGTTATAATTCTTTATACTTGAAACTGTGGAAGGAAACGGTTTTTCAGTGATATGACAGCAAACAAATTTTTTTCGTTTATATACACGAAATTAGTTAGTTACTGTTAGATACATAAAGTATATGTAGTAGTAGTAGCAAAAAGATCATCTATTATAGAAAGTGCTTTTTCTTTTGAAATTTTATTTTATACAAAGGTAGGATATCACAAAAAAACACCAACAGGACTTGTGGCATCCGGAGACACCTCATGATAACCTAAACTGAAAAGTTTCTAAGAAGAACCGCTACTATAACACATACATTTCAAAACAGCAAAAAGAGTTCTTGACGATGATCAGACACAATTGAACATGCAAGTCTATATTCGTGCTGTACTCCGTCACAACGTGAATCATCCGTGTCCACTTCTCCTCGTCGAAGTTGCAACGATCGCGGAATAAGGTTTTTTGCCGTACCGTACTATATGTGTCGCTCTAAAAAGGTCAGTCAGCACCGTACCAAAACGTACAGCAGAGTACTCTCCTGTATCATAATACAGCAAAATACACGAAATGCAAGAAAATTAGCTATCTATCTGTGTCTGTTTTATATAATAAGATCAAACTGTTCACATATGTATCATCGCTTTTAAGGTTCACCACTAGAATATATACTAACGAGGGAACCGCTCCAGGTGCCCAACTCCGATTTCCTTCATTCATATCTCGTTTTATAGAGCACATCGAGCTGGTAAAAAGCCTAAAAGGATTTTTGCCCATGGCTCTTGAAGTCTCGGTTTTCTGCAAAACCAGTTTTTGAGAAATTCTAAAAAATAATCAAAATCTTTCATAATGAGGCATAATTGTAGCCCCCACATTTCTGATTAAAATAAGACGTCTCCCAGCTCTACACGAACTTTCTTCGCAAAGTTATAGAATTTACAAGAAAAGTC
>CAJNOQ010000254.1:0-59245 GCA_905250885.1 Didymodactylos carnosus
CACTGCTTTCCTTTTCTTTTTATATCTTTTTATATAATCAAAAATTCAGTTTTCAGATGATGAGTCATCAGAAAATTAAGTTTTTTCAACTTTCGAGTCCCATAACTTTGCAACGAAAGGACGTATCGAGTAGAAAATTTTTGTGGAAGTGGGCAAAGTACTAGGCAAAGCACAGGAAAAAATTTGCTCAAGCGAGCCTCTTGTAACCTGAGTTATTATAGAAACATATCTAAACAAGTGATTAGAAAGTTACGTTTCTCTCATGTGTTCTAAGTACGGCTATTAACCAATTAAACAATATATAATACATATAGATCATATAACGTCTGACCTATTGCAATTGGATCACGACTGATTCGGTACGAACTTGATCATATCAGATAATAACTACCGCAAAACTGTAAAATCATGCTCATTCCTGAAAACTCCGATACCCGTCGAAAAAAATAGCATCTTAACTGTAGTATACAGAAGAGGCATCTAGAGCATACAAGCGCTTAAATTTTCTAAAGTTTGTATAAAATATAGTCCACTCCATCACATGCCTTGGCCTTCTGCACCTCGTCCTCGTTTTGCCTTAAAATTTTTCTTTTTATCATTTCAGTCTAGTCAGCCTCATTCACTCATCCATCCCTTCCGTGTTTTCATTGGATACTTTATCATACAAATCGTGAAAAGCAATTATCTGTAGATATATTATCGAAGTTGTACTTCGTTACTTTATAAATTTTCACAATTTCGGAAAAAAAATAAAGATATCACTTCGTTTTTGAATATAATACAAGTATTCGTATTGGTAATCTTCGCTGATATACTTTCTTTAATTGCGAAGCGACTGGTTCTAAGTAACGCTTTTGAAAGAAAAGAGAAATGGTGGAGCCACTTTCATTCAGGGAACCGCTAACTTTATTTTGTCTTTCCTACTGATTCCAGTCTCCTGACATTTTATGAATCATATGACAGTAATGAAATCAGTGGTAAGTTAGTGAATCGGATATCGAATGATTCAATTGTGTAAGCACTAGCACTTGATGCATGACTAGGCGAACAAACGTGCTTACAATATTTCGTGTACTTAGGCGTTTCTGTAATCCTCGAATTCAAGTCGAATTAAAGGTAATCAAAGCTGATCAGTAAAAAAGGAAATAAATAATAAAACTCCATTTGATTCTTGTTCAAACCTTAAACTTCTATCCGATCAGTTTCAGAATTATATAACCAAAGAAAGTGCACGATGTACTTGAAGTACATTTTTTTGGCTGGCTATATACGATGAATGTTGTTAAATTCATTTTTTTTATTTGTCGACATCTTTAACTTCTTTTAATTTCATTTTAGCTCTGTTCGCTTTAGAATGATCTTGACAGTATGAACATGAGTAATGCATGCCACAAATGTTTAAACGAGCTCTATAAAGATGTATAATTACTGAAAAGATGCTTAATATCACATAGAGAAAACTTATCTCGTTCATTTTGCCAAATGAAAATGCACCTAACAAAATTTTGTCTAATTTTGAATAAACCATAAAACCTCTAGATGAATTATACTGTAGGAATATGGGTTTGTGCAAGAAAATCTTAGTTATGGCATACTGTATGTTCATATACGAGGATAAGTAGATAATAGTACTGTCTGATTTTCATTATTTATTTATTTGTTTGCTTTTCGGATTGATGAGGATGTTTTTTTAAAAGTTATTTGGCTACTTTCTTTTTGATTTTCAAGACCAGACTTTAAATATTTATTTTTAATGTCTATTAACAAATATTTTATGGTGATTTTTCTTTTTCTTGTACAAAATTGCCCTTAGTAAATATGTAATAAAAAAATTTCTTGAGTTAATTTTTTTCCTGTTTATTTAAAATAATAAAAGAAACAAATATATTAAAAAGTTCTAAGTTTTGAAACGTGTAGAAAAACATATGAACAAATGATCAGAATTAGCAAATTATCTTTTTTCCCTAAAACCATTCAAAGCACTTATTCTACTGTAACAGATTAGAACTTATTATATTTTATTTATTATATCGACTATTATGATGAGTTTTTGAATCAGATTGTTAAATATAATACCAAAATAAAGAAATAATACTCTTTTATTCCAAATCATCGTTTTTTCATCATTATAAAGAAATAGGACGGCTTTAGAAGTAGAGCATTGAACAAGTAATAAAAATTATCTTCTATTTCTGGATACTAAAGGCGACGAAGAAAAACCTGCTAATATAGTATTTCTTTATTAACCAGATCTCAGTAATAATAATTCTGCGGAAAAGGTGCAGAAGCTCATACTGTAGATATTTATGGTTTTATGATTATATTAAACTTGTGTAAGTGAAATTTAATATCTGATGTATTTTAGATATTGAACGATGGTGAAGACAGGCAGTACACGAAACATCTCTGTGTTAATACTCAGTGAGTTATTTTAGATTTGCGTTATCTCATAATTGTGATGTTATATGAAACTCTATAGTTAACTACAGTTAATTCATCGGCTACAAATTTGGTATAAATTTTAGTTTTGTGTTTGAACTTTTAGACTGTTCCAATAGTGATGAAACTCGTTTGCGTCCGAGAAAAACTTGATATTAGAGAAAAAAATTTTTCATATGATTTCTAGAGTCAACATTCTTTCATTAAGAAACCTTCATTAGACAATGTTGCTATTAATGTTAAAATCTTGATTAACAGCATCAAATTTGTATTTAAATTCTATTTCTAAATCCCAAAATGTGTATGTATATGTGCATCACGCTTGTTCCTTTCAATCTTGTTTGACATCATATATAAAAGAACAGAAAAAACTGCAGGTTTGCAACGCATTAAGTGTTTCGCTATTGTTAAAACTCATTAAAAAAATCACAGAGAAGAAACCTGATCGATTTTGCAATGTTTTCATACCATTAAAAAAGAAGAATAACAGTTACACAAGTTTTTTTACCAAATAAAATATATTTTAGACCACAAGAAAGAATAAGACTTTTTTCATGTATATTTTGGACGGTCATAACAATAATAAAATTAGTCAACGTTAGAAAATTTGATTTTTTTGCTTGTGGTTATGTGCTCATTATATCTCATTAAATTATTAGTAGTACTGTATTGTTGATATTTCTCTTTCATCCCTAGAGTAAGAATTGTGATTGCTACTGTGGAAGAAGAAAGAAAAAAGTTCTTTACAATTTTGATTGTTAAACATTTTTACTTTTAAAATGACCTCGAAATATCTACTCGTGTTTTCATAGTCCAAATAAATCCAAGTTTAACTTCAGTAAACTTGATATTTATATCCTAGTTGATAGTGAATTGATGACAACGGCAGGGTTCTAATATCGTTACCAATCAGTATTGCCATTTTGCAGCATCTAAAAAACATCATTTTTTGCCCACAAGGTATTTCTAAAGATATACGGTAAGAAAAAATTGTTAACATTCATTTTATTTCATTTCTGATATATTTAAATATATTTCTCATAATTAAAAGACTAATGATTCAGACACATCGTTAACAGGATAAGAAGGATTTATTAGAAATTTGTGATGTGATTCTATTGAAAAAAAAGGAAAGAATATTAAACGTGGTAGGACCAGAAAAGAGTATAAAAAATGAACGAGCTGATCATTACCAATGAGTCCTAAAAGACACTACATTTTCCTGACTTTTATTTGAGAGTTAAAATCTTTTTAGTAATCTTCTTTAAGAGTACTTTGTTTGATTTATTGATTTCATAACCTTGTCGTTTAATAAAACCAATAGTATACTGCATAATTGTTAGTTTTGTCAACATCTTTACATTATGAAAATAATGAAAACACTTGGTAAAATTCATGAAAATAAGTGAAGTCATATACACGCGTTTATAAATTATTATTAATTTTATAGAGTACAGATATCGGTATTGTTGATTTTTTTTTTTTCATTTTTTTTGAAATATTTTTAACGACCCTATATTTTGTCGATCATATATACAGTTTTTTTCTTTGATTGTTATATTTGTGCATGAGTGCTTTTACAACTAGTACAAACAAAAAAGTATGAGTGTTTCATCGTTTAAATTTTTAAGAACAGTAAAGGTATGTGAAGATTTTGTATTTAGATTTAAAACAGAAGATCTAAAGATCTTTTTTTTTTATAGCTGGCTTGATAAACGTCTTTATTACAGCTCTCTTCGTCTCAAATCATCATCTAGTATTATTGAATAGTACGTTTGCAGAGAAAAAAACAATATGTAATAGAGTAGATACGGAGAGAGTAAATTGAAAGAAATTTTTTAGATTAGTTGATTACTTTGATTCGGGGCTGAAGAATCTTAGTTGTACATATCTCTTAGCTAAGATTAGAATCTTGGCGAATTTAAATTCTAAAATTGTTTAGATACAATAATTTTTTATTGTACACGTTATATTTTGGCATATAACAATATGTTTCAACCAATACAATATTTTATTCCGTTATGATTACGTTAAGAAATAATGAATAAACTATTATGTGATTGAAATTTTGAGACAGCGAAATTAATAAGAGTTCAAACTATATGCTGTTTTCTTTAAATTCAAAGCATAAATAAGACATTCATAAGACATTTTTAAATAAAGCCTGATAATTTCAAGTACAGCTGTCAAATTCATAAAGAATTGCAGTATTTTCACTAAGAAGAGACTAAAACAAGTAAAAGTACCAAATCTTATTGACAATGTATTATCTCCACTACTATACTTTAGCACAATTATTATGTACGCTACATGTACATTTTATACGAGAAAGGATAGCTCTAAGTTTCTCAAACTTGTGTCTCTATCTCATTCCATTACTCTCTACTTATTTTCAATAGAACCACACAATATTCAACTTTGGGTAAATAATTAGTTTCAAAAATAAGTTTCAAGCCAACGTAATGTTTCTAATTCATTAGTTTTTCTCAAATTTCAGAAGTGACTGACCATAGCTACATTCATTCACTGTTACCAAACAATGCATGAAATTTATGCTACAAAAAGAACAGTCATGACTATATTTTTTTGCAGAAATGAATTGTTCATCTCCCGGAGATCAGAAATTATAACTATCTTGATTATTGACTTATAGACGAGTGGATAACAGTTTTACTTCTCTCATCACGTTGAAACTTCTAGTCATGACATTTCATTATTCTACTATTTTGTAGACCTTGTCAAAATCTAAGTTTTTAAACTTTATTTCAAAGTTGACTGTATTGCAAAACTGACTCTGACATATCTCTCATAAAGAAAGTGCAAAACTCGGAAATCTTTTAAATTAATAGAGATCGATAAATTCAACAGCGATTCTATATAGATTTTCCTTCGAAGGCGAAAAAAGGATGTGAATACAAATAAGATATTATGTATGTCATATAGAATTTTCAATTTTTTAGTGGCTTTATTGTAGTTACTGACGATTCTGAAGATTATGTGATGGGTCTACATTATCGAATTTTGTGCTTTCTCTATATAACATATACATGTTACAGTTGAAAGTAGAAGTGCTCTTTTTTTGATTATTGTAAGGGGTTTAGCTGAACGCCTCGTCTCATAAGACCTTGAATTTAGTCTTATTCCTACGTGTTGTTATTAATAGTATTTTAAGAGTCGTAGAATTGAAATGTATCCTACTTTAAGTTTATTAATACTTATGCGGACGTTAATACTTTTCCGATTCTCGAATAACTTAATTTCGAGTTTATACAACGTTATTTCTGTTTTCTTTGTTATTGATTAAAAAAATCATACGGGCGCACTACTTAAATACAAGTACTTTTGTTTGGATCAACAATTCTTGTTATATAACATAAGTGAAAATGAAAGCTCATTATCTAGACACTAAATCCCTTACAATGACTTCTATTATTGACATTGACAAAAAGAATACATCGTCTTGAGACCACCATTGCTAATGTAGAGTGCTGACAAGTCAAAACTTGTCAGTTTCGAGTGGTCCGACATCTTGTCTGCAGCTAATAATCTTCAAATATGATCCCAAGCAGAAAAAAAGTATCGACTATCGGGTGATACGGCTAGCTAACTCAATATACTACCCAATATAACTAGCTAACACGATACATTGCTAGATATTGTAAGAAGTAATGGCTATTACAGTTCTTGACAGGAAGCCAGGCTAAAGCAGAGTTCTTTCATCTAATACCTTCTGTTCTCCACTCACACATATTAACCGTGCACTAGCTTAGGCATTATATTGTATGTCAAAATATATTACGTATGCTTTAAAATGGATGACTAAAGGCAGATGAACATAAGCGACTTATCTGATATTTGTGCATAATTAGCCAGAATCGAGATCTAAACACATTACCTTCAAAATATGTGACGAACAACATAACTGTCAAAAGCCAGAGCTGGAACCGGTCCGGACGGATCGGTACCGAACAAGACCGGACAGGTTGAAAAAGTCAACCTGGCCAGTAGAGATCGATATTTCACCGGTTGAAACTTTTGAAACATCTGCTCTTTTTACCCTATTTTTCGTGAAAAAACTAAAATTTCACGTCTTTTTCAGTCAGAATAAATAAGACGATGCTCAACACAGATATTGCTTTCATCACTTGTTTTAAGGTTAAATATTATAGACTCGTTATTGTGAAGGTTCTTTCACATGTGCTAGCAAACTATTTAATTTCTGGGGAAATTCTTTCTGAAAATCGATTTTCAAAAAACTTCGTCAGATTTTCGCCGGTATTTTACCGGTTTTTCACCGATTTGAGTTATAATTCCAATCGGCCAGTTTACCAACCGGACCGGACAGGTTTACCATTTCTCAAACGGTTCCAGCTCTGACCCTAGCTCACTTTGAAAAATAGAAGTACGGTTCAATTTATCAGCCATCTCCCTATAATAGAGAATTCTCAATCCGCTATGCTACCTAGAAAGGAGGCAACATATTTAAGCATGCCACCGATAAGCATTGGTATGTAACACTGATTTTGAAGTCTATAGCAGCATGACGACTAAACAGTTCTGCGTTCAACTTCCACTTACGTATGAATGGAGTCAGTTTCATATGTAATTTTTTAGTTTCAGCTAAAAAAGTAACATAATAAGTAGTATTCGAGTCACCGAAATCATAGAAAAATATGAGTTATATGAAAATTGTTCCAATAAACACTGAAATGTTTAATGTTTGAAAGTAAATGAACTTTTTATATTTTTTAAACTTGTATATTGTACAACAATTTGTTGTGGATAGAGTTCTCTTTTATTCTTAAAAATCTTTCGAGCTTCATTTTGCACAGTAATTGCTATTATAGCATCATAAAGCCTCTATGAGGGTATTTTATACATTATTTTTCAAGTTTATAAAAGTATTCAGTAGCTTGCATTTGTTTGAAATAGTAACTTTATGTTAAATAGGAAACGACAAAGATGTTTATTGATGCTATATTGATTGAAATAAACAAACAAACCTATCTCTGTTTCTCCTCTTGTTCTTTTCTTTCTTCAAATTTTTCAATTCTTGTTTTTTCTTCCATTTTCACATAAATGTAAAACCGCTCTACCACAAAAAAAAGAAAATTAACATTTATTATTTCAAGTACACTAAATTCCATCAACAGCAAGAAACATACTTGTTTTGTCGGATTCCTTTTATTAATTCTCTAAGGTCAACCGCACATATCTTCTGAACGGAAAAGCAAAATATCATTATTTAGCTTTTCTGTAAAGAAGATAATTGTCTTTTTTTAAAATTTATTACCGAAGCTTTTGCTTCCAACAATGATTGATGATATTGCTCTTGAAGCATCGACAGTATGTATATTGCTTTCTTTCATTAATTATAAGTATCTGAAACAAAGCTCAGTAATCTAACATTTTTATGGTTAACTGATCTACACTAATGGATGTGGAATACTTCTGACACATATCTGACCACACATTACTCTTTTGATGTGTTTTTTTCTATAAGCTGCTCTACCTTGCTAATCGTATGGTTTAAGCTCATATATCTAGTTGGAAATAATACTGACGAAATAGTTTGACTTTCAAAAATTTAATCTAAGAAATAAATATTGAATTGTATCATCTATTTACATTTGACCATGTTGTAAGAGATCTGTTTTAATTGTTCAGTTTTGCAAACTTTAATAGGAAAAAAGAACGGACAGATTCTATTACCCTTTTCTATTGTAAAGATTTGCTGTTGACAGAGATAATGTAAAAAGTATTTTCTAATTGAAATCTGATCTTTTGGTTGGTAGTAGTATATTTGCATTGTCATTCTGAATGAAATGCAGGTACAAATCAGAATAAAAGATACTTAAGATCCTATCTTAAGTGTAATTTTTTGTTGTTTTCGAACTTTTAAGGTTTTCCAATTTTGAAATTTTTGGCTTCTGAAGAATCTTTCAGCATTTTTGACTAGAATTCAGCAAGAAAACTAGATTTTTAAAAAAAGAAAAAGTTATATGTAGCATATGGTCTCCAATACCTGTGGTCAAAATTTATGCTCAATCGAATGAAATTTCGATAGAGTCTTATACTTTTGCAGTTGAAGGGTTTGATATCGTCTTAGAATCTATGACAAACCGAGACACTTTGGTTCACAATTTTAATCTGTGATCAACATTTAGTGAAAATAGAAGCTTAAAGCCTAGTAACAATGGCATGTCCTCCTAGCCTAAAATGTGTTAATTCTTCACTTCTTCTTCATTCTTCATTCAGTTAATTCTTCTTTTTTTTAATGTTTATATAGACTGTCCGTAGATAATAGTGAACCCTTCTCTCAACATATTACCCTGCTTCTACAGCAAGGAAGGCATTATGTATGTGCTCTTTGTCTTTATCCTTTTTCTATTACCTTCTTTTTATTTATTCACATTTATACATGGGCTTGATGTTTCAGAACTTATTTCATTACAAAAATACCACAAATTAATGGAACTCAAAAAGAAAAGAAGTTTTTCTTCTTTCTATTAGTTCAGTATTTAGTTGAATAATAACGATATTTTATTCTAATACGTGCTTGATGAATAAGACTACCGTATTCTTTCAATATATCGTCGGGTAAACTAGCAGTCAGAGAGGAATACATAAACCAAACTTCAATAAAAAAAAATAATATTACATCAATACAACTTGTTCAATCATCAAGAAGTAAGCACACGAGAGAACAATGATATGTTCAAGATGCAGACTAACAACTATTAAAGAAGACAAAGTGTTAAGAACATTTATTCTGATCGCCAGAGGACATTTATCGTGTACAGGTGTTTCTGACTGTTTTTTTCGAGTGATTGACACGTTCTGTTATGTAAACAAATGAAAAAAAATATGAAGAAGAAAACTATTGACTAGTTTATCATCTAATTTTAAGAAATATGATCTACGAACTAAAAAAATGAATATGTATTTACTTTATTATATTACAGAAATAGTAGTCATCCTATTAGCATACAATTTATTAGAAGTGCCGTTCTCGAACTCCCTTTATAGACTTAGTCTTCAATTAGGGGTGATATTAGTAATATTATTCTTTACTCGAAGAAACCAGTTCTGGACATGATGGAGTCTTGACCTGAAGTGTAAATCGCCTCATGGGAGATTTTAACTAATTAAACTCTTCGAAAATTTGAAATTCTCCGCCTGTTTGAAGTACCTAGCTCATCGATACCAGACATGAGCGGTAAGGTCAGAATCAAAATTCTTTTCAGGGAATTAGAAACGGTACTAGAAAACTTTTCAAGAGTTTCGCTCATAAATTTCAGCGATTTTCATGTAGAAAACACTTTTAGCAACAATTTACATTAAAAGATTGATTGACTCTTTTACTCCTCTTGTCTTTTTCGAGCCCCGGAGTATTGATTTATCTCTATGTTTCATAAGTAGTTTATTAATCAAAAAGACTAAATACAGATAATTTTATTATACGAATGAAACTATAGTTATTGATCTATTGTTTTATGTTTTGTTCACTGTAATGAAATCACAATGCGTTTAACAAATTCTTTCGGAAAAAAGAAACTTTAATCTCACTCATGTCTCATCGTTATCGTTTTTAATTCAGTTTTAATGGTATATATATTCTTTATTTATTATAGCGGTTAGAAGAAGCTATTTCTAATGCTGAAGATCGAAAAGACGATCCCTATGTACGCTCTCGTGTTCGTGATATATTTGTGAGAAGTATTTCGCCTATTGATTATCAACAACGTCAATCACCACTAGATTTCGCTTCAAGCACAATAACAACTGGAACGTCAATACCATCAATTACAAACAATCGACGAACAATTGATATGCACAATTCGTCACAAATAGCCGATGAAAATCGTTACTTAAATGAAGAACTCAATCGTGTTGAAACGGCATTAAATTCAACTCGAGCCGAAAAGGATGAACTTAGTATACGTTACAATGCTTTATCAGATCGAGTGAGTTCAAGCGTTTTATTTCTACATTAGATCTTCGTTGAATAATTGTACGTCAACTGATTATCTTCGCAGATTGAACTAGTTCTGTTAAGAGCGCAGATTTTTTTACTAGAAGTAAGAATCTGATCGATTAAAACAGGAGTATTGGGGTCTAAAAACGTACTCTCTAAAAAGAAAAGGTATTTTAAAATACGGAAAATGGTATAACCATTTGAACCATATCATAACTGTTTAAACGTTTTTTACTTTTACCAAAAAACCCTTTTGACATTTTCAGAATCCGAAAAAGCTGTGAATTAAAAAAAACCCTGCATTGCTTTGGTATTTTAAAATACCTGAAAAGTTTTTTTGTAACGTGAAGAAACCTCAACTGTTTTTCAGAACATAATTTAGCCGTATTTTAGAAAACGAAAATTAGTTTTTTGATAAGAATAAGAAACTTTTAAACAGTTATGATATGATTCAAATGGTTATACCCTTTAAACATTTTTCACGGGTGGTTAAACCGTTTTTTTGGTTTTTCTCAAATGGAAAATACTTTTTAGGGTTTTTTGAAATACCTTCTTTTTTTAGAGTGTAGTCTGTCGGTGTACTTCTTATCCTCCAGAGTGCAGTTGACTCTGTATGCTCGTGTTGTTTAATCTACCTTTGAAACTATTAAAATGAACTTTATTATGTACATATTAACAGATGACCTTTTAATCTCTTCTGTCTAGTTTACTTTATTAAAAATAAATTATTCAACCACTTGAAATGTCTTTTTGAAGCAGTACGTTCGTATATATGGAAAACTCTTAAGAATTTAATGTTTTTGTTGTTTATATATATATATATATATACGATTACTTTTTTCAAACTGAATAATTGGTCAATATTGTTGGTTGTTGGATATTTTTCTTTTGTTTAACCAGTTATGGATGAGAAAAATCAATATACACAGCATCAACGGACTTTTTCTCTTCTTTTGTTGAAAAAATAAGATCGTGGTTGTCATCATCATCATCATACACTCATAGAACGTCTTTTATTTACATCAATTTTGTATATCGAAACCAGAATTGTTGACATAGAAACAACGGTTCAGTCTTTTTTCTCTATTTATGGAGGACAATATCGGACCAAATTTCTACACGTAATTCGATAGAACAAAAGATTAGACATAATCTTGTAATGTAGATGAAATTTTACTTGCGAAGCTCGAATGTCTGATAGATGTCAAGGAAACAAGTGCATCTAATAATCATCAAATGAGGTTACAGATAAAAGCTTAAAAAAACTTAAAGGACTCTGAAAGATATAGCATAAACAATTTAAATAAAGTCAATTTAACAAATGTTAAACTATGGTCATTCTAGCGTCTTTGTAAAACATCTTTGCTGTTCCAGAAAAGTAACTTATTAAAATTCTGCTTAATTTCAGAAGACGACATTATGATCAGAGTTTCCAAATAGTATTAAATTAAGCTTTTAATTATTTAATGCTCTTACCTGGTGCATTTAAACTATCCAAATTCATTTTAAATTTGTATTGCCTGCGATCAGACTAAGATTGAAAAATAAATTTGCTATATGTGTGATAGAATATCGATTAAAAAAAGTGTTTAGACATTAATGTTCATTACTCGCATAAGAAAAGCATATATCTAGCAATATCACGTCAGATGAGTAGTAAATTGAACGACTTGTGCTTTTTCAGCTTGAACAATCATTGCGAGCTCAAGGTGTCGATACTAGCGACAATGAACCGGAACGAGGTATATTGGTACAGCAAAATATTGATTTAAGACGAAAACTCGAAGAAGAACATCAAAATTATAAGAGAAAACTGCAGACCTATCAAGATGGTCAACAGAAGCAAGCACAGCTCGTTCAAAAGTTACAACAAAAAGTACTGGGTGTTTCACGGTAATATATACTCTAATATATCCATATCTCTTTTTCTCACATGACAGATTTTACAATATAAAACGAAATGTTCGGAACTTCAATTGAGCCTTGACCAACAAAAAGCTGACATAGATCGTGCCAAAATTATGGTATGTAAAATATAATTGTTTAAAAATAATTCTTTTTTTTTATCATATGTTTTAGGGATCTTACCGTACGGATGGAATGCGTGTACTTGCATATGAAAATAGCTTGAGAAGCAGCGAAGAACAAGATATTGCGGCTATTACATTAGAAGAGGAGAAACACAAGTACATACCAAGCAAAGTTCAGGTTTTGATGCTGAGATGAACTGTTTTTTTTCGTAGATCGGCCAGTATAGAACAAGTGAACGCGATGTTACGTCAACAACTGGATCATGCAAATGCTGTTAATCAACAACTGACGGATGATTTACATAATATAACTGCTGAATTTCAACGTGTTCGAGATGAAATTAGTTATAAAACCCGTGATTGGCATGAAGAAGCGCGTGTACGTCTGCATTAGATACATAAAAAATCTCAACTGAACGTTTAGTTTTTCATTAAAGATGTTCAATGAATACTATAATAAAGAACACAATTTAATATATGAATTATGGCGTGATGTTGTATCGTTTCGAAAACAATTTACAGAATTAAAAGGTTCAACTGAACGTGATTTAACTCGTGTACGCAATGATTTGACGCAAACTGGTCGATCATTAACAACTGCTTGTCTTGGCTTTTTGTCAAACACAAAATCAATAGAATCTCAAGGACAAGTACGATCGGATTTCAATTACCGTATAATATTAAAAAACTTTGTTATTTTTATTCTAGATTCTATTGGATCGAGAACGAGGAGATAAGGTGACCTTAGAGGGAAAAATTAGAGAAAAAACTCTAGAAATAGATGAATGGCAAAGTCGGTAAGATTCTACATTTTAGTAACGATATGAAAATATTTTAACCGTTATTATTTTATTCTACTAGTGCACAGGAGTTAACGTTGTTAAACGAAAAATTGCGTATGCAATTGGCAGAAAAAGAAAGTACCATTGTTTCACTGACACGTGTTGCACAATCGATACCGGTAAGAACTGTACGAGAATGAAGTACTTAATTGTAGTCGAAACTCTTTGGTCATAAGTACAAACATAGAGATTAATTTATAAAAGTAAATTACAGATAAAATGCTCGAAGACAATAGGGCTTGGTTCTAGCAAAGATATTACTTGAACCTTAGCACCGCACCGTCAAGTCGTGTAATAACCTTGAACAAGTTGCTTATGTCTTAGTGGTCCGACAACATACTTACTGCATTGTGACTTACGATTGCCTCACTTAGTTGTTGATGTTTTGGAAAAATCTAGTACATGGTTAGTGAGTCTATATGAGGTGCTCGAGTAGTGAAGCGAAAAGAACTCGGCACCACATTAGCCTTCTGGTCAGAGGTACAATTGATAAGTAGTAACGATAGGGGTGGCCATGTCACAAGATTGTCACGTGCTGAAGGAAAGATATTGGCTTGTTAAAGCGGACACATGTCAGTGCTCTACATCGGTAACAGTAACCGCAATATAGGATAAAGTAACAATTTTATCATCTTGACAGTCATATTTCTTCTATAACTAGGTCCTTGATCTGTAGGAGTTGTATATTTTTGCTCATTTAAAATCTAACTTAACTTAAATCACATTTTTCTCATTCTAACTAAGAACTAGCTACATGCATGTAATTAGAAAGGTAATTATTTCATTAAGGTAATTATATTGACAGTGATGACCTTTATTTTTGTACCTAGTTTTTTCTTATAAGACCATTACAATTGTTTTTATTATTCTGAATAGTCAGTCTTTTCGAAATTTTTAAAGAGGATGAAAAAATGTTCTTTTTGCTCATTCTTTCTTTCTGCCTCTCTCTACTCAAACAATGCTCTAGTAGTTACTCTCACACAATATAATATAACAATTGAAAATTTCAATTGCTTTTCGAGAAACATATGATTGAAAAGCGAATTTTCGTTACTAATGTGCTTGAACAACTTGATTTGAAGAAGTTTCTTTTCTGTACTCTCCTAAAATATTTAAAATGAAATATGACAATGTGACAATTTTTCTGCTCTTAAGGTATACTTTTATACGAGAAGCCCATTAATAAATTAACTAAGAGGAGAAAAAAACCCGAGAAGATTGTTTACTGTATGCATAGATGAATGTAATGGACGAGGGCAAGCTGCTACAGAAGAAACAATAGCTACAAGATGAAGTAATAATAATCGACTTGAGAAAAGTATAAATCAACATAGTCAGAGAGAGAGAGAGAAAGAGAGAAATATAGATTTAGAATGTATGAGGTTAGACAAAGGTGATTATTTTGTGTTTTTGGTTGCTGCTGTTGGCGGCGAGGTTTCTTTACATACGGGCGAATAGCACACAATAAAAAAATAGATGTATCGAAGCTATCACGTAAGTATCCTGACTCAACCAAAAATAATGTTGAGTACTCATCTTCAATACAGACAATTTCTTGAATAAAGATAATAGTGTTTCATTTCATTTATAATATTTTTCGAGCTACACTTGCTTCTTCCTCTTCGTCTACTTCATAATATTGTTCTTCATTTCCAAATTTTTCCTTTGCAATATCTGCTCTTAAATGCCTTAAAAAGCGATTTATTATAAAATAGCGATCATATGTTCCCTTTGATGATATTGATGATCGTAAATTGATTGATTGTGATGATTTTTTAAATATTTTATAACGGAATATATAAATAAATAAAATTGTTATATGAACAATGAATATAACGAATGCCAACACGACAAATGCAATTGTTTGTTGACTATTCGACAAGGAATCTATTTCACCGTAACTTCCTGATATATTATAAATTAAGAACAACAATAAAAACAACAACAACAGTTGAATATTGCACTTCATAACAGAAGTAGACGTCTCAGATTAAATTTCTTTCTTTTATGATCAGATTTTTTTGTTATGTTTTTCTAATTACTAAATGATGATCATGTGTTATGAAAATCAATCAAAATTATCTATTGGCGCTAAAGTTATCGTTCTTGTTTTTAACCAAAACTGTCTTATTATTAGAGTTATTTCTGTTCCGAGGAATATGATCTCTGTTTTACCTTGAGACTAGTTTCCAACTTAGGTGATTTTTTTTTAATCATTTTCAACGTATGAACATGAAATAAAAATGGAATTTACAAGTGCATTTACAGTGCTCATGATCGTCTACAATTCATTTTTTCGATTTGTTTGCTTAATCAAATTTGTTTATAACCTTGTCATCGTTAACGATATAGGAGTTGTGTCAAGTTGTTCTATAATTCCGTGGAAATTCTAGACTTCGATAGAATTGGTGTAATAGCTTCTTTCTCTCAGGTTCCAGCGTCATACTTATACACACAGTTTTTCCTTATGAATGCTTACTGGCAGAATCTGCTCAATTCTGCTGGAATTCTAGTCAGATTCTGGTAGAACTAGAACTAAAATTCTGCCAGAATCTGACTAGAATCTCAATAATAATAAGTGTTGAATAGATCGACCTGCCTATTGTAGGAATTTCTAAGGAATTGTAGAACTTGACACTGCTGTGCCAATTATTTCATGAATATCTCGAGAATAAAAAATGAGAGAGAGTTCAAGTTTTTACCATTTTGTGAAAAAAAATCTGCTCTCTGTTTTTTGGCGTTTAAAATGTTAGGTTTTTCGATGGTGTACTTTACCAGTGAAAAAAGAGGAGATTGTCATGTTTCGAACTCAGATTAAATTATCATACCATGGTTGAATAGGTGTATATGCTTCTACAGAACTATGCAAATCTAAAATCTATATCTTTCATATGATTTTTGGAAGAAGAGAAGTATCTTTTAAAGACATGTATATCTCGCTAATGTTTGACTCTTAGACTCTCAGAAATATTTTGATTAGAAACCATATTATCTACCATTCTAAATCTCGCAGTAGTATTTGTTTTCGGAGGAAGATGAGAGAACCTAGTGAATGTAAGTTCTAGCAAAAATTCCCTAAGAATAAAAAGCTCATATCTCATTCAAAATCCATCCAAACTAATTGAAATTTATAGAACATAATCAAATGAGTAAATTGATGACTTAGAATAGCGAAAAGACTTGAAATGCATTTATTTTTCTAGTGACAATTTTCTAGAAAATTGTTGAAAAAAATTTTACTGATAAGAATAAGAGAAATTTTTAGTTTTATTCAATAGCGGTAGAGTTAAACATTTTTGTGTAATGTTGTTTGTTGTTAAACATATTTAAGTATCTCAATATTAAAGTTTTCTAAAAAACAACAACTTCTGTATTATTTTTCGATATTGAGACAGGCTTGATTCGCGTAGTCTAATAAAGAGTGTATCGATCTGTCGATCAATGCCTTGTTTTTGGTATCCTGTACTCTGTAAAGAAAAGGATTAAGTATGAAACCTACAACGGTATAGAGAAATGCAACCATTTCTAAACCCGTTTAAGTTTCGTAGAAGAAAAGGTACGGTACAGAACCGTTTACGTGCATAAATTCTATCAGTTATTTTTCTAAATTTTTTTTCTGAACAAGTGGACCATTCCAGCAACTTAGGTGTGCTTGCATAGTATAGAGCGGCGAAAACAGAGCCCAAAAGATATCTGAAACTTCTATAATTTTTGAAAATCATGAGGAAAAAACATAACGAAATAAGCAAATGCACTGATCAATCATTTCAATGGACTTAAAACGATTTCGTACCGTAACTTTTCTTCTACGAAGCCTAAAAGGGTTTAAAAATAGTTGCACTTTTCTATACCTTTTTAGGTTTCGTACACAAACCTTTTTTTTACAGAATAGTTTTATGTTCCTGCGAAAACGGAACATCGAAGTAAAATATGTCTGCAGATTTCTGCATAGATTTTATAATTAGCAAATTTTGTACAGAATCAACAAAACTGTTTGTCAAACATATATAAAGAGAAATATTTTGTAAACATGAAAATATCTGCAAAAATTTCTCAAATACTGTAATTAATCTGTGTAAATTCTACTGCAAATCTTATCTACATTCTGTAGTACATCTGCAAACTTTTATTACAGATCTGATTCAGATTTTTATGTAGAATTTTGTTCTTGCAGAAATTTTCTCTGGATAGTCCTATTTTCGTCGTCTAGTTCATGCGCATAAATATGTTTAAAAACATCGAAATTTTGATTTTGATTTATGTTTTTTTTTTTTTTTGTTGTCTGTGTCTGATGTATATAATCTTTGATTTTTAGTGATAAAAAAAAAAACTGTTTGTTCTGTTTTGATTATTTCTAATTTTCTTTCTTTCATTTCGTATAAACACGACTTTTGATTATATTTGCTTCTATTATTTCATAGAGATGATTTCAAAAGAATTTTCTTTAAGAGTTTTCTTTTTTCACAAAAAAAAATTTTCTTGTTGTATTACCATATATAACATTATCATCATCATCATCATCATTATTATTGATATATATATATAGTGTGAATTTTTTTTTTTATATTTCATTTTGTTCGTTCTTCGTTTTGGCTTGCGGTTCTGCGGTTGGTTTACGTCTCTATATTTTAAAAACATATATTAAAAATTTCTTTTTGCAAAAACGAGAAAGATCATTATTTTTATCTAGAGATAGAATTAAACATTTACCAGAATTGATTTTTTTTTTTTTTATTATTTATAAAAAAAATAGGTTTGAATTTTTTTGTGATTTTTTTTGAAATGTACGCTATTTTTTTAACACTCTCAGGCGATTTAAGTTTTTGATTGTAGACTTCATTACCTCATGCTCTAGATAGGTAGACATTTTTCACTTGTCAAAATGGTCTGTTCTCTTGAAAGTATAGTCATCATTTTATTCTTATAAAAGGATTTTAAGTATCAGAAAATTAGACTATTTTCAAGTGAACAAGTAAATGAAAGTGTTTTGTTTAATAATTCATAAACTAATATCAATTAATGGTCGACATTCATTTTAAAAAAAGTTAGGAAAATTTGTTTACTTTTTAATGACAGACAATAGTACGCTCAATATATTCGACTCGTCCTATTTATCTTTATAGAAAATTATTATTTTTTCAGACAAAAAAAAAGAAGGAAGGGTATACAATGTCAAGTATCAGTAAAATTTATTTTACACTGTATGACATAAACGAACAAAAACGTTGAGAAAAAGGCGACGAAACAGTAAAAGCAACAACTTTTGCTATTGTTGCCTTTTCATTGGCATTTTATTTTTTTCGAGAGTTGAGAAGATTTTATTGTTAAACCATTAGGCTCCGCATAGTATTTCTCTTATTTTTTTCAAAATGTTTTCTTCATTGTTCATTCATCATAAATTTTATTTTCTATTCTTTTTCTTTTCCTTCAATTTATGAACTACTAGGCTCTTGTCTCTTTACATCAATTGATTATTCAATTTTTTTTCTTTTCGTTCAAGAATCTACACACACATATACACATACACACACACACACGTACATCTACACTTGATTTCATACTCAGTAATATTGGTTAAATACATCTAAAAAAATTTTTTTAAATAATGTCGTCGTCACATCGAATACGGTTTCTGGTTAGTTATCTTGACTATCAAGAGATAATGAATGATACATTTATTGTGCTGTTAATATTATATACATGGTGAAACTGACATTAATTTTACTATTTTTATTTAAGGAAGGAACATCGACAAGTGGTGGTGGTGGAAGTAGCAACATTCGAGAAAATACGTTGGATGCTCGTACACGTGAAATTCACATGGAAACCGAACGCCTTCATGCTCGTTTAAGAGATATAGCACAAGCTGTTATTAATGATGAAACAGACCTAGTAGATTTTAATGTTGATGGTGGTAGTAATTCACCGCGACGTCTTTCACCATTGAGAACAACTGGTGGTGATAGATATGATTCACCTGATCGTACATTAAATACTCGGTAGGCATCTTATGATACTAATTTGACATTATTTTGTAACGTTTATTTTTTCTTTTTCTTTTTTTTTATTTACTAGAATTCGTTCACCTCGATCACATTCGCCACAACGAACGTTAGCATCTCGATCGCATTCACGTAATGTCTCACCATCATTTGCAGATTCAACATTTAGTGCTGTTCATGCAGCATTAAACAAACGACAAGTTCAGGTAAATAATAAACGAGAGATAAAGGAGAGAGAGAGAGAATTTTATATTTTATTTTAAATGAATATAAGAAATAACAAACAGAAAAACGAATCGTTATACGTCTAAAATCCTATTGATGTTGATTTGTAATTTGCGCTCGTTATATTCTTTTATTTAGAATGAAACCAGTGTTTTAACTTGGAAGCCAAACTCTTATTTGTGAACAGTAGCATTTTCTTTTTTAATATAAAAATCAGACATCATATAAATTAAAATTTTGTTCCGCTTTCATTTCCTTCTTTCGCTTATGGGACAAATATATGTTTTAAACAAATCAATGACGGCTTTATTTTTATACTAAATCTAAAAACGTCTTTTTTTTGAGTGAAACCCAATTATACAGCTTAAACACTTATATACAGGAGAAATATGGGTCCTAAACAAAAAACGATTTTCGTGTTTGATAATAATTTATGGTGTGTCGTGTGTATTTTAAATACGATCTCTATCTTCCAATGTTTTTTAATCTAATAAACTTATTTTCGTAGCAGAAACAAAAGCGTGTTTGATCGAATTGTTTTAAATATTCTTTCTTTCTTTTTCTTTTTTCTACTCAATCAATTGTTGTCAATATGTTTAAAAAAAATTCTTTTAGTCTGTGTTTTTTTGTTTGTTAAATTCAAGGTTCATGATCTTCAAACAAAATTAACAAATTCTCGTGATTTAATTCAACAACTTAAACGTCAATTAGATGAATCTGATTCAGAACGACGTCATTTAGAACAACAATCAACCGGTTATAAATTACAAATTGATGAATTACGTCGACAATTTGATGATACAGCAACGGAACGAGATCGATCAAAAACAGCACTTGAATCATCGAATTATGAAAAAATTAATTTGGAAAAAGTTCGACAAGTATGTAGAAATAAATAAATTATTTTAATTGAAAAAAATAATATTAAATTTATATTATTCTAGTCATTAAATAATCAAATTGATTCATTACGAGCTGACTGTGAACGATTGCAACAGTCAAATACTGAATTACAACGACAACGGTAGATATTAATTAAATAATCGATAAAAAAAGCACAATATTTTATTTGTTTATTTGAACTTTTAATTTTAGAGATATATTAGAAGAAGAAAAAGAAGATACAATTAAAGATAAAATTCGTCAAGTGAAAGAAAATGAACGATGGTAAATATGACTTTTAAAAAAAATTATATCTTTGCTGTAGAAATAAATTAATTGTTCATTCTTTTTTTTTGTTTCTTTTTCTAGCATTAAAGTAATTGAAAATCTTGAAAATAAACTATCATTTTTGAAAAAAGATGTTACAGAATTACGTGAACAATATCATAAAGAAAAATTGGGAAAAGATGTATATGGTCAAGAAAAACATGTTCTATGTTAGTGTATTTCGAGAAATAATTAACGAAATATTTCTAATAGAAAATTTTTTGTTTTGTATAGCGGATGCTCTATCAAGATCTGAAGTTTATCGTGCTGAAATTGAACTCGATTTAAACAAAGAACGAAGTGAAGGAGCAACATTAAGAGATTTATTATGTAAAGTTCAATCGTTAAATGAAGGTTTAGCACAAGATAAAGTGGAACTAAATAAAATTATTCTATTGGTTTGTATTTACAAGTAAAAGAGAAATGAGTGTCATCTTGTTGGTTATTTTATTTTATTTATATTTAAGCTTGAACAAGAAAAAAATTCCATATATAATGAAAAATCAGATGTTGAACAAGATAAATCAACATTACGTCAAGAACTTGTGAAAGTTGAACAAGAAAAGATTGATGTTGAAAATGAACGTGATAGTATGAAGAAGAAACTATAAATACTAAACATATTAATTATTTTAATTTTATTTATTTAGCTATTCATCACCGTCTACAGTTGTGTGATGTCAGTCGTCAACAATTAGAACAAGAAATTATATTATTAAATAAAGATAAGGCAGAAATTATTGATCAATTTCAACATGTAAGTGGCATTACTGTAGAGAAAAGAAGAATTATTTAATTAAAGAAAATATTGTTTAGATGTCACGTTTAAAAAATACACTTGCCGAAGATTTAATAGCAGCTAAGAAAGATATTGAACGTTTAAGTGATCATAATTTACGTTTGAATAAAGAAAAAGAAGATTTAACAAAAGAACGTGGCAATCTTGTCGTCGATTTAACCGGAACAGAACGAGACAATCAAACATTGAGCTCGGTAAAACATCAACTTATAAAACGAAAAAGATATTATTCATTCATTCTTCAATTTTAGACATTGAGCGCATTACGTGCCGAGTAAGTCGATTATTTAAGCTTCTTTTTCATTAAACCGAACATAGTAATTTAACATAGATGAGTAATCAAGACATAATATTTAGTGTATAAAAAGTCACATAGCTTTAGTCAAATTAAAACTGTTAAATTCATAGATTTTTGCTAATTTACTTCCGGAAAGAGTTGTATTTTTCTCTACCCATTTATTGCTTTCTGTATTACATAAAAAACTGTTGGTTTTTTTTTATGAAAAACTAGTCAGCCCACGACGACTGTAATTGAGAAGTTTTAATCCGAATCTATTTTCTGTTAGGGTTTATTACACCCCAGACAAAATTTTTTTGATAAAACTGATAAGATTCTTATCGGAATCTTATCAGTTTCTTATATAAGATTGTTTAAGATTTTCCATCGATAGTCGTAAGTATCTTAATTTACTAAAAGGCAGCTTATGAGTCGGTTTTGGTGATTTCGGTTATGATTAAGTTGCTTCTATTGACTGGAAAATTTCATAAGAATTTCTCGTAATTCTTATGAATTTCTTACGAGCCTCTTATGAAAATCTTATAAGATTCTTATAAGACGCTTACGACTGCCGATGCGAAATCTTAAACAATCTTATATAAGAAACTGATAAAATTCCGATAAGAATCTTGTAAGATACTGATAAGAGACTGAGACGTATCTGGTAAGATTCTTATATAAGAATCGATGTCTAGCCCATGTTGTGTAAACCGCTCGAAAAGCGTCGGTTAATCCCAGTTATTTAAAAAACCAACGGTTAACTGCGGTTATTTCAGCTGAAACCATTGCAACACCGCATACAAACCGACGGTTATTTTCGGTTAACTGGGCGCTTAGCCGTCGGTTTGTATGCGATGTTGCAATGGTTTCAGCTGAAATAATCGCGGTTAACCGTTGGTTTTTAAACTAACTGGGATTAACCGACGCTTTTCGAGCGGTTTACACAACATGGGAGGGCACTAACTTCGTTTCAACGAGGTGCTTATCGTAAGGCTTCAACATTTTCTCATCTTTTTAAAACAAGGTTTTGTTATAAAATCAGAGGTAGAAATGGTACTAGGGTTACAAGTAAAGACTTTTCAGATGGATCGATTTTTTTAGATCGAATTTAAAAAGATCTCTTACTTACTTTCTTCATTCAAAACCTAACAAGGAAATATCAAAAGTTTCAATAAAATAGGTGAAAAACGATGCGAAATTCTTTTTCTAAGTGACGATGTTGTGATGTTAACAACAGTTTTTTGATAAAATTATCGATAAAATTATCTGCCTACCACCGGTTATTTTTAAAAACTTTTAAACCAACCAGGAGAAAGGCTGGTTTGTGAGATACAAATCTTTAGATCGGCGTAGATATTGACAACTTGTTGACAAGTTCCATCTCTGTGTCAAACTACGCAAAAAGAAAAAGCTCTTTATAGTGCATAGTAGAGTTGGAAACTCTTATGGATCCGAATTGAATCCAGTCGAAGCAAGAAAAGTTTTTTTATGAGAATAAAAAAGGGAGAAAATGAATTGGAAAATTTCTCACATTGATGCTCAATCAATGCTCGTTTTGTTTAAAAAATTCAGATTTTCTCTATTTTTGTAAAAAAAAAGCTCTTAGAAGAATGAAAAGTTTTCAAAAAGTTCAATCGGTGAAATTCCGGCAGCTATCCGATCATTTCAAAAGCTCAGACGATCTGATCTTGTCTGATTCCAGGTCTACTACAGTTTGACGCTCCGCTTTTTGGATGTGTAATGCAATGATTGTTAGCAAATTGTTAAAGTAAAATCTTAATGTTACAATAGTTCATAGCGTTCGAAGTTCTTAACTGTGAAGATGAGTTTTCTTTCGTTCCTTTCAAGCCAGAATAAGTGCTCCAGTTCATACAAATTACTGTTAAGATTACTATCGGATGTTACATCACATTCTTTTATTATTATATTAGAAAAGAAGGTCTTGAATCAAGTTTATATGAAGCGCAAAATATTATTAGTCAATTAGAAATTAAAAGAAATCAATTAGAAGGTGAAAATCAAGAATTATTATTGAAAAAAGAACAGTTGACCAATGAAGTACAACGTTTACATGATGAATTAAATAATGAAATAGAAAAATCTGCTCGTATTCGTGATCAGTTAAATCAACGTAAATTCTTGCATACATATGCAATTTCATTTCATTTTCTATGATCTCTCTATTCTAGGATTATCGTCATTGGAACAAGACAAAGACACAACGATACGAGCACATCATCAAGCACATGAAGACGATGTTGAACGAATGATACGTGAACGAGATAAATTACGACATGAAATGGAAACAGCTCGAGAAGAAATAATTCGGCAATTTGGACGAGAAAGAGAAGAGACTGGACAACGTCATGATAAAGAAAAAGAAGATTTACATTATGAATTGGCTAATGCTATTACAGAACGTGATCAAGCACTAATCGAATCTGAAAATGAAAAACAAAAAGTTTGTCTTTGTACTATTTTTTTTTCAATATGTTATGACTATATTGTTTCTGTGTTTAGCTTTTATCCATTGCTCAATCGGAACGTAACTCATTGAATGAAAAATTAAATCAATCACGCGATGATTTAACTCGTTTACAAGTGGAATTTGATAAAATACGACGTGATGCCGCTTTACATCATGAACAAGACCGTCAATTAATATTATCATTACAAGATGAATTGAAAAAGTTTCACTTAAAATTTGAAGATTCAACAATTGCCAATGAACGAGAAATACAAACATTGAATAATGAAATTGAACAAGCAAAACAACAAAAACAATTATTAACACATGATAATTTTGAAATAAAAACGCAGCTGAAATTAACTGAAGATAATCGTGATCAATTAAAACGAGATCTAATTGAATCAAATCGACGTATTCGTGAATATGATGAAAATTTAACATTACAACGAAAAGAAATACAAGATCTCAAACGCTATTTACAAGATGAACAACGTGATAAAGAATTAACAGTTCAATCAGGTGAAGATTTAAGAACAAAACTGAAAAGTGTTGAAAATGAAAAAATTGATTTAAGACAAGTATTAGATGAAGCAAAACAACGAATTATTGGTACGTTTAGCTGACAATTAATTATGTCTTCTTTTTAGAGACCTTCAAGACTGATACCGTTTCTGGGGTTAAGGAAAGTAACAGAACTTTTCACAAGTGCAATAGAAAGTAAAAATCTTGATTGATTAAGATCCAAAATGTTAAGAATTTTATCCATCATAAACTCACTCACTTTTTCGCAGATCTTTTTCTCCTTAAAGTAAATTTGATGGAAAATACTTTGATAAGGTATGGAGGAGAACTTACATGACGTCATACTGCATACAGGATGATCAGTTTCACATAAAGGAAGATATGATACTTCTTATCCAAGAACAATAAACGAAAATATTGATCATGTAGACCTCAACTGTTTTTTTTCATTTGATCTGCTAATTTTCATTACACTATCGAGATAGACTGAACAAGATTACTAGTTTGTTTTTAGTTATACAGGTATCACTAAGGCTTCTGTTTATCAGATGTTGTAAGTCACTAAACGTTTACTTTCTTTTGTGATGTCCTTGCTTATGCAAATAAATTTGAACTTGAACTTACTCATTTATAACTTACTTCTTTCCACAGATTTTGTTCCGATTAATACCAAAAGGATGGTTTTCATGCGCTAATACGGCTCCGGTTTTTCTTTCTATTTGTAGTACTCGAGGAACAAAAGTCGTTGTGTCAGAAAGATGCTACAGATTTACGTCATAATTTACGTGATGTTGAACGTTCAAGATTAGAAGCACGCCGTGAATTACAAGAACTGAGACGTCATGTTAAAATGTTAGATGGTGAAACAAAGAAAAAATCAAAAGAATTAGAAGAATTGGCTGATCGTGTCCGACATGATGAACAACGTGAAGAAGAAATGAGACGTGAAGTGTTTGGACAAAAACAACGTTTCGTTGAAGCTGAAGCCAGTCGAGAAGTATTGAGAAAAGAATTGGCTAATATTCAACGACATTATGCTGAATTCGAAGATGAACAACGTTTGAGAGAAAGAGATTATAAATTGGCTATTGAAGATGCGAGACGTTTAGGTAGAGAGAAGAGAGAACTGACTATCTCAATGAGCAACATTAAACAATGATACTTGCTTTTTAGAACGAAAGTCGGTTGATGAAAGACGAAATGTTGAACTGGCATTAGAAGGTGCAAATCAAATGCTATCTGAATTAAGAATAGCATTGTCAGGCGCAGAAGGACGTGCAAGTGCACTAGAGACTCAGTTGGCAAGGTAAATTGTCTGTTCGATTTCAGTTATTCAGAGTGTTGTAGAGAATGATTTTATTTGCAGAGTTGAAGGAGGAAAACGAGACGCTGAATATAAACTTGGAAGTATCGTATCTAGTTTAAGACGAACTGTTGGTTATGGACCACGCGGAGGTTTAAGTCGTTCGCCGAGTCCAAATGCTCGTCGTCGACCGATATCACCAACAAAAGGCTTTGATACAACTGAAAATCGTTCAAGTCCATTACTACGTCGTACATCACGTAGTCCACAACGAAGTACATCCGGTGAACGCGCAAGATCACCTGGTTCAACTTATATTGATGTGGCTGATGTTGATCCCGAGTCCATCCGTACAGTATTAAGAGATTTTGTACAAAATTTTCTAACAACTGAACGAGAACGTGATGAAGCTATTGCTGAAGCAACACAATTACGTCGAACAACAAAAGAACTCGAGGATAATTTTCAACGAACAGAACAACGTTTTAGTCAGTTACAAAAAACGTTAACGTCATTCGAAGAAGGTGAGTTTGAACTAATGAAAACTTGTTCTATGTTTGTTAATTTTGATCGCCGTTCTTATCACGCTATCTTTTCTAGACAAGAAAGGTACAGATACTCGATTACAAAGTGCACAAAATGCCCTATTACTACAAGAAGATACCATTCGTCGAAGTGAACGTGAAAGGAAAACATTACTTGATCGTATAACAAATATGGAACGCCAACTTATTGCTAATGATAATGAGAAAACACAAATCATTGTATGTTTAAGTTTTATACAATATAAAGTGATCTAATGACACATTATTTGTTATCATTGATTTTTAGGAGAAAATTGGTCTTTCAAAATCCAATGAAATAAGATTGAGTGATGAGAAGAAAGTAATGAAACGTTCATGGGATGAGTCTGAAGCACGATTAACCGAACTAGAAATGCATAGACGTGCATTAGAAGGAGAAATACAGCGTTTAACAATGATATTAAATGATAAAGAAACCGAAGTTCAAGTACATCAAGAACGATGTGAAACATTAATTAAACAGATACAAGTGAGATTTAAAACCGCTATGAATGAGAGATGACTCTTACCAAACTCAAAATTATTTTATTGTGGGTTTTTTCAGGATCGGGAAGAAAAATGTCAATCGTTACAATTGAGCGTTGATCGCTTGTCGTTAGCATTAGCAAAAGCTGAGGAGGGCGAGTCGAGTTTAAAAACACGTGTACAGTCGTTGAATCAAACACTATCACAGACAAATTTTCAAACAGCAGACTTACAACAAAAACTGGGAGGAGTTCAAGGAGTTGTTCAAAGCTCGGAAGCAGAAAGACGAGTACTCCAGGACAAACTGGAGCAAACAAGGTTAGTTTTTAAACAGTTTTAATAAAAAGTAGCATTACTTTTTAAAAGACTTCAACTTATATATTATATAGAAAGGAAAGAAGTATAATTTAAAAGAGTAATCTAGAGTGAAAAGCATGAGGAAACAAATAACTTTCTTCCCTTACGCATATTCGTATCGACATACAGCTAATTCTACCGTGAGAAGGTAACAATATTGTACCATAACACCACTTCAGTTAGAGACATATTTCTGTAAAGAGTGCATTGATAATTATTAGAGTGATATACGTGACATACAATAAGTATTCTGAAGCTGATGTAATAGTTGTGCACATAGAAGTTTCATCTCTGAACCTATTTGGTTTATGTCTTCGAAATTTTTATTTGTACATTATAGGACTAGTTTATCAGACATGAAAAAACAAAACCATGAATTATTGGAACGTGTACATCATTTACAAAATGAATTGACAGATTCAGAAATGAGACGACACGAACTAGAAAATCAATTGAGAAATGCTAATACGGTAATTGTGTAAACAATGTGATTTTAATTTGAAGAAGTAAAGTATTTTAACTCCAATATATTATGACTGTTTACGATTTCTAACTACTTAAAGTACATCGCACAAATTTTCAGGTTGTTGAATCGGCATGCAAAAATTTGAGATTGGTAGACTACACACTTTGTAGTTTATTCACTTTTAGTGTGTAGTACACACTAAGAGGGAATACACACCAGACACCAACCACCTATTTCTAAATCTGTTATGCGTCACTATTATATGAATATTATGTTTCATTAATTATCTACGAGGTCAGACAGTTCGAAATGTAGTGCAGAACGGACTTGTATCAGATCTTGAGTGATTTACACAAAATTCATCAACTATTATAAATCATATTCATATTTAATTATTTTATTTCTTTTAGTTTCTTGTACAACGACAAGAATCAGAACAGGAAGCAAATCAGAAAATAAGCACGTTAACAGCTGATAAGCAAGCTTTACAAGAGAAAAATGCGGTAAGTTTCATTTGCTTGAAACAATGTAAGTATTTTTCTGAATTATTCTCAAATAGTTGCTACAACGACAAATGGGCAATTTGGATTTGGAAAAACGAGAAACAGAGCGAACAAAGTTACGATTGGAAAAGGATAAAAACGTTCTTAAGAAAACGCTCGATAAGGTATGTATTAGAAAATCTTATGACATTCAAAATATCTTATTGTTTTTCTATGTAGGTTGAACGTGAACGCGTGGTAACAGAAGACATTGTACGTTCAGCAGATCGTTCACAATTTGATCGACAGTTTCAACGAATAGAAGAAGAAAACCAAACATTACAACGCCAAGTTCAAGAATTACAAGCACAATTAAATGAGTCGGAACAGCGACATGCACAACGGTAAGAATAAACAAAAAGAGTTTTTCGTGTGAAGACTAACCGGGAATTTCTTTTTAGGTTAATCGATTTCACTACACGTAATAGACGGGAGACAGAAGCCGAAACTGAACGAATTCGAACATCACAAACAGCGTAAGTTGACTATTTAATCGGGTTTAAACGTTCAGTGTATATCTCAATTTTCTGTTAATTATAGAGCTGAAAGAGCCCTTGAAGCTAGAGAAAAAGCACATCGCGCTCGTGTTAAAGGCTTAGAAGAGCAGGTATGAAACGTTTATGTTAAGTAATTAATTCAGTAACAGTTCAAATAGTGAACTGTTTATCCTTCTTCTCCAGATAACAACTTTAAAAGAACAACTTGGCCAAGAGATACGTAAACGACAGACATTTCTAAATCGTTCAATTACATCTGGTGAAGAAATATCAGCATTAAGAAGTATGGTGAATGATTCACTATCATTTGTTTCTCGTGACCCAAAAGGACTAGATCCAATTTTATTAGATTATGAAACGAAAAGACTCGCCGATTCATCTGGTTATTTGAATGAACCGCCTCAACGACATCTCTCACCAACACGTAGAACATTATCACCCCCAATTGGTATGCGATCGATACGTACAGCTGCTGCAATTGCTGCGGCGTCTGCCGGTGGTATCCCTATATCGTCACCAAGTAGTACAAAACAACTAAGATCATCACGAACCAGATTAATGTAAATCAAACAGATCACTACTACTTTTTTTATCTCAGTATACAAGCGCCGAAACACAATTATTGCATGCTGCCTTCTCACGACTATCTGCTTTCATTTTTATTTTTTACTATTCACCAGTGTCTTAACACCTTATGTACTCAGGTTATTTTATACAATCTCATGATGAGGGCATTTGTTTGTGTTAATACTAAAAAATTATGAACAGTTTTTTTCTGAAAGCGTTCTGCTACCGCTTAATAGTTGTGAACGTTTACAGTTTGGAATTTTCTTCTACTTTTTTTCGAAGAAGAACTATGGATTAATACTTCATAACATTTGCCTTATTTTTCTACTTTCTCACACTTTCTACTCACTTTCATTTAGTCTAAATTTCTACTCTCTTCTTTCGTTTACATTGTTTTGTTCAGTATAGAAAAACAGTTTTCAATCACAGTGACGTTATAATCTCTATATTTTCTTTTTTTTTGTTTTCTCTTTCCGTGTGCGTCTTATAATTTCTCTTGGATTCATTAGATTATTTTTTTTTTTTGTTTTGTTCACAAAAATTTGCTAACAAAGGATATGATATTTTTTAAAAAAGCTTTTGTACAATATATTTAGGCTAGAATGAATTCGTTCTCGTATCTTGGTGGTCATTTTTTCTCAAATAGCAATCTCTTATCCAAATAAATCAAAAAAAAAAAGAAGAAACAAACAAATCATTTAATGCCGTCCATGTTTTTTTTTCTTTTTTAAATCACCTATTTAATTTTTTACAATAGTTTTTTTTTTTGTAATATTGTCAATAATTTTTTTGCGTTCTTTTGTTTTTTGTTTATTTAAAAAGCTTCTATAATATATAGTGAATGTTCGAGTTCTTTATGTAAGAAAATATTTATAACCATGTATGCAGTTAATATGTTTCTTTTTTTTTAACTGTATTCTGAATGGATTTTATTACAGAATAAAATGGAATTTTTTCATACCAAATATTTTTACAGCATGGTTTCCTATTATGATGATAATAATCTGTGATGGAAAATTTCCTAAGAAAATGTATTGTTATAGAACACGTCAATGGTAGCCGTTCAATATTATTTAGATGCTGAAGTCTAAATCTAAACGGCGTATTGCACTGCTCTTTGTTTTCACCAACTGGCTTACAAGCGTTCATCAAATTTAGTTCTTGTCAGCTATCACTAATAAATCGGTGACTGACAGCATTAAAGTCATAGGGAAAGACAATTTTTATTGAAAAGCTATCCTTGTATTGTCAATAACCAATTCAGAAAGGAACAGAATAATTGAATATTGTATTTTCAAATCATCACTTAATTGTTTATCACTTTTCTCATTTGAAGTAAGATTGTGGACCAAATTATCTTCAGTATCTAAGTCTTCTTTCTCTTCATTATTTAAAATTTAAAATGTTTCAACAAGAGAGCATTTTGTAATGTTCAAATTCATTCCTCACTTAGACCGTGAGATGGGACCAAAGATTGAAATTATTTCACCTGAAGTGGTCTCTAATTATGGTGGATTCATGACGAACTGAAAGAAATGTAATCTTTCATCTCATATTGAAAATTAAGTTAGTATCGTTGAAAAAGTTTATTACGTTTTGTTTTACGTTTATATTCTCGAGCGGCTTACTGTTCGAGTTCTTACTCAATTTTCTCTTTATATGCAAACTCGGTGAATATTTCTGATATATTTATTTGTTATTATTCACCATATTTTTTGGATTATTCTTATTAAAGGTTGACAAACTAACCTGGATGAATAAATGTTAACACTAGAATATTTTATAGTTAGATAACTAAATAATTTGAGTAGCTAATGTGTAGTATCTGTAGTGTAGAATACATTGCAGTTCATCTAATAATTCAATTTTAAGTTCGATGAGTGATCTTTTACATAATCTTTTAACTTGTTGATGTTATCTGCTTTAATAAAATACATTTTCTAATACTAATTGCAACGGAACTATCCATGATGTGTATAGCGTCGGCAATATAATGAATGCATTAACTGTTATTCGTACGGTAATACAATATTCTGTTTGGATTTTATTTAGACGTTCTTCCGTTTTTTAGCTCTGATTTTCCTTGTTGTTATTTTGAAATCTTTTGAGCGTACTAATAAATCAATAGAAGGTAATAATATGTTTTGGGTTTTTTTAACATATTTCATAGTACCATTGATTATGATTGTCGTGTATGTATATTGTCTGATGATTCGTAAGTTTTATATTTAAAATAACATTTGATATCTGATACGTACGTATCACGCAGGTCCTCCCATGTTTTACAATACATTTCAATCTTCTTGAAATCACTCTAGTTTTGTAGAGTACGTCGAGTTACCTAGAAATCTATGTTAAGCTTCGAAAAAAGTACCTGAGTCATGGTCGGGTAACGGTCGCAAGATGATTTTTTGCCAGAAATGGGTGCACTGATGCTCTATTTCTATTTTCATCTAGCATTTTAAAATTTTTTTAAATAAGTCATTCCATAGAGATCATTGATTTATGATCCAGTATGATTTTGAACGCAAATCATCCAGAAGTATCCGAAATGCTTTGCGCTTCTTCAGAATCTACTTAAACTTCTTCAGGAAAACTTCAGTAAGAAATCTCTTGTAATTTTTCATTATTGTCCTAAACAACGGCATCCATCCTCTATTCCAAGCTTTTCCGATAACTTTCAACTTCTTAACGAGAACGTGCATACAGGAAATAGAGAATTTCCTGTGCTTCAAAATGAGCTATAAACAATCTTTTTCAAAAATATGCCGATGTAAGAGCATTCTGGAAATATTGAACTTAGATGTTGGTTTTCGTATTTGCAAGGGCGTTGGGTGTCTATGTCAGAAATCCTTTACCCGTTATAAATGACTTTTTTCTATCAAAAACATATCCGTCAAACATATCCGTATCAAAAACATATTTTCTGGAAGCACATTTTTTTCTAGAGGGTTTTCCATGTCACTCCAAAGGATTTATGAAAAACTTTCTTCGCGAATATTTCCAAAGCTGCATGGACTAGATGCGGTTTCTTGAGAGAGGCTCACCATTCGACCAAGCATCTGCTTAAAAGATCATAATAAGTCAACATTTTTTTTCCGTTCAAAGCGTCTTCATTCGATTCCCGATACAAAATAACGTGTAAATCCAAATTTGTAGCGTTCGGCGTCTTTTTACTGCAGAGTTATGACGTTTTTTTTGAAGGAACCTGACAATTTTACAACGTTTTAGTATTTTGACTATAACTCAAAAATGACACGTGCAATTTTTTTTAAGCAACAGCTCGTTCGAAAGAGAATCAAAAATGGAACAAAATGATACATTAGAGCAGATCTATTGCTGCAACGTCGAGGTAATATGCTCAAGTTACTCTCAAAAGACATCATTTAAAAAACGCAATTTTTTCACATAAATTCATCATAGAGGTTTCCTTTTACATGGGACTAGAGAATAAGTTTTGTTCTTTCGTCGAGCTGAAAATTCTCTATAAAATGAGCATAAAAGGCTTGAAAAAGAAATTGCAACACTAACACTTGTGCATTTGTCATGTGCACTGAGAATACCGACTTTTTTGAATATTCCTGTTAAAATATGGCCTTGTCAGCATAGTCAACGATAATATTTCTATTTTTCCACCATGAAAGAACGTAGGTTGCGGTCTACATAATGTATCAGAAGAAAGCTGTTTCAAAACTCTGCAAAATGGCTGGTACTTCATTTCTAGTTGAAAGTGCCAACACTCACTTTTTCGGATATTACTACTGAAGAGTGATGTTTTTGGCCTCATAACTCTGCAGTAAAAAGACGCCGAAAGATTTGGCTTTAGACGTTATTTTGTATCGGAAATCGAATGAAGACGCTTTGAACGGAAAAACTTTTTTGACGTGTTATGATCTTTAAAGCAGATGCTTGATCGACTGATGGAGTCGCTCGTAAGATGATCCAGGATATCTCCTTTAAAGCCTCTAAAGATTTGGGAAAAGTTTAATCTGCATAAAGACATTGGATTTTTTAAGAAAATATGGAAAAATGGGAAAAAACTTCAAAAGCCAAAGGCTGCTTACGATCTTTCATAGACTTTAAAGGAGATATTCTGGATCATCTCAAGAAACCGCATCTAGTCAACATGGAATAAAATTCAAAACTATTTGCCTTACACTGATAACAGCTGGAATTTTTTTCCAGGAATATCGTTTCCACCGACTCTATAACGACGATAATAAACGCAATCACTTGTAAAGACTATTTAAATATATACGTAAGTGTACAGCCTTCATATAAATGTATCAATGTATGAATGTATTATAACTCGTAGTTTCCTTTTGCACAATTTAACGCAATGCGAAAATACCTAATTGGAGAAGTGCAACGTATGAAAGGTCGGCAGATCTAGTCCTGGAGCGAAGTTCATGAACGCTCATGGACGTTCGAGTCCATAACAGTTGCCTAGCTTAATTTCATGTTTTTAGTCCTTTTATTTTCTAGTCCACTCTTGATCACTTAAAAGAAAGAGAGGTGAAGATGGATGTTGAACTAAAAAATCTGATATCCTAGAACTTCCTCTTCCTTTACTAAAAAAAAGATACATTATCATTCACAATCCATCTCGTGGCAGACACTTCTCCACTCCTAAATGTTGATTCAGCATGACCTTTTAATAAAAGACGGTCTATATCTGTTATGGGAGACTGCCATGAACGCAAATTTTCCGTCCGTGGATGCCCCCCTCAAAAAAATCTATGGGTGCCCCTGGACGTCCGAGTCCATAACAGTCCCTGCTACATAAAACAATCATTATAGTTTCAAATATACTCACTGCATGAAAGATCGTTGATTTACGATTCATCTTTCAATTTCTTCGATTATCCTCTTTCGTTTCTTTCAAAAAATCTTTTCATTTTACATTACTAGCCTTGAAAATACATGTGTTCAAATCTGTACATTTCCTTCCTCAGACTCCCGACGCTAGTTTCGTCTATCTGAAAGACGAATAATTATATTTGTTGTTTTTTTTTACAATTATAAACAGACAATTGACTTACTCAATAACGATATCTCAAGTGCGCTACTTAATCCACATGAACGATCATATTTCAGCGAATTTGATGACATCTTCTGTAACAGACATGAACACAAAAAGACCGGTGTTTTTCAGATAGACTAATCAATTTTGGAACAATGAAGAAGCGTCGATTCACTCAGGAACGTTCATGTATAAAGACAAAGTTAAATTCTTTTCAAAATAGGAGCAGAAATATCCCATAATCGATAATTTTTCTTTCTGTTTAGCAATTGACAACGTTTAGAAAGTACAAGTTCTCGGTGCAGGTCGTAATTGCTTGGTAGATAAACAACACAAAAATATTTATTTATAATATACATTGTAGAAAAAAGAAGAATATCTTGAATACATGTATCCGCTCCATTCAAGTCATAGCAGATGAACGAAAACTTAATTGTTGATTATCTCTCTATCGAAAGACAAAAAAACATCAAAAGATTCAAACTAATATTTTAGTTTGTTACCTATTTGCTGAAGTTTAACACTAACACACTGTATAGAAAAAACGAGTAACGAAAAAAATGATTTTTTTGAGTTAATCAATAAAAAAAAAATCATGTTATTACGCAACGTGATGAACTGAACAGTTTTACTTCAGTTTGTCATTTATATGTAAAGAAATGAGAAAGATCTACATGCGCAGAGAAAAGAAGTGAACAGATTCAAAAATATAAGAGCAAACGCACATACAGTAATAAAAGACTCTTCATTCTTTCATTTTAAAAAAACGACAACAAATGACTACCTGTATACAGTTGAAAGAGAATTTGTGTAAATTTCTACTATATCAAATGTTCAAAATCGGAAGGGACTTATGAGTTGTAGTACTATTGAATTAGCTGCGCCAAAGAGAATGTAAGATACATTGTCCGCTACTTAAACGTTACTTGTTCTAGGCTATCAAAAATTTCATCAGAGAAAAAGCGTCAATTTTTCTAAGCTTTTGATATTTCAAGAAAGCTTACGCTTTCGGGGAACAACGAGCTGTGAGATGTCTATTACTTTAAACATACAGTGCAATACACTTGAGATCATTCAATTACTCTAATACACCTATACGAATGAAAAAACCTCCAACAGACTCAGCGCCGGTTCTCAGAAAAACGACTGATTACAAAATCACATTTAACGTATAAAAACAAACTGATACATGTTTAATCTGAGAGCACAATTATCTCTGGCTCTTCTTGTGTCGATTTCTGTGAAACGTTCTTCTGTAACCTACGTTTTTTATAATTACGTCGACTACTACTAGTTGATGAAGATGAAGAAATTGTTGATATCGATGACGGAGATTTTTTACGGCTTATTTTTAAACGTTTGTGTTTTGTATTCGTTTCAGATGAACTGTCATTTCTAGTTGAAGAAGACGAGGTTGACGTAGAAATAATACGTGCTTTTCGTTTAGGTAATTGACGAGATGATAGTAATGGACTCTGTACTGAACCATTGAAACGAAAGGAGGGATCATCCGAACTACTGGTGGATGAAGCAGAAGAGACAGGTGAAGAACTCGATGAACGGGATGATGAAGACGGAGAATATTTTCTTGACGGATTTTTTTTCGTGGAGGCTATAGACTCTTTTTGTGAAATCATTTTATTTCGTTGAACAACAGTTGATAACAATACTTGACTCATTGATGAAGAAGTTTGCTGTTGTGATGGTGGTAATTGTTCCCATGATCCACAATTTTCTTCTGATGGAAAAATACTGACATGTGAAGAGTTTGAATCACGATGACTGTTGAGCGCTGCCAAAGGATTATTATTATTGTTATTATTATTATGCATTTCGAACGGTTCATTAGAATCAGCACGAGTATATTCAACAGCATCATCTAGTTCACTATTTCCATTTTGTTGAATATAATTATTATTGACTTCATTTTGATTAGTCTTTTCTTCTTCGTCATCACTGGATAACACAATCACTTGATCAATGACATTCGATTCTGCCGGGAAATTGTTGGTATTGTTACTATTTGTTGTTTCTACAAAAGAGAAAAAAAACTATGACATTCTACTGTATTCTTGAATATCGCTTATAGAATCACTCTTAAATGTCGCTTTTTCATATTTTCTACAGTCACAATGAAATACTGTCTATTTAAACATACTTCTTGGCGAGGATGTCGTAGAATGATCAAGTATTTCAAAATAATTAATATCATTTTTTTCTCTTTTTGTATTAGGCATAATAGCATCAAATCTCTCTTGTTTAATTGTATCAATAATATAATTAAAATGAGGTATCATATAGTCATCACCATTTTGATGTCTTGAAGGATCCATTTCAACTGTCGAACAATTCATTGGAACAGATTTTATAATATTTTCTAAACGTTTATCAACTGCTAATGTCTCATACGGACAGGCCTAGAACGAAAAGTAGAAGAATTAAGAGTAGCGAATAAATACATGACAATATTTAATACCTTTTTACACAATGGACAATTCCATGTCATACGTTTTTCATTCATTATCAAAAAATTTTTTAGGTCAAAACAAGTTAAATGTGAGCAATGAATAGACTTTGATGGCATTTGCATTATCGTTTGTGTTATTGGACATAAAAGTGATACTTTACATGTTGTCGTACAAATCACATCTTCTTCATCTAATTCAATATCACTGTCATTAGTCTGTTGTCGTGTTTGAAATGGATTTTGAAATACATATGGCTCTCGTTTTAATATGTTCTCGTAGAGAGCATTTAACGGCACTTTTTTCATTAAATGAATGGCTAATGTATACGATTTGGGAAGATTTTTTAATTGCATATTCGTTGGAGATTGCATCCACATTAAATCAATGATATTGATCGTGTTTGGCTTTGCTATAATTAGATCCGTGATGTCACTGGGAAATGTGGGATGATGTGCCTGTTGGCCCATGGTTTTCGTTACTGTTTGTTGTATAGCTGATTGACCATTACATGCGGCGTACAAATAGGGTGGCAATACATCGATTTGTTGGTCAAACGAATTTGTAACACAAAATCTCAGAAATAAACGCATCTCAGAAGGTGTATGACTAATCGATGATGGATGAAGTTGTTCGATTTCTTCCGCATTTAACGTAAAACGTATCGGTGAAAGATTCATTTGTTCAACGTTAATATTGGAACATATAATTGTTTTGATTTTATCATAAAATGGTAATGGTAAAAATTCAATTTCATTTGGATAAGTTGAAGACGACGTGAAAGAACAGTGAGTGGGAAGGATTTGCGGAGATGAGGAAGAATAACATTGGCTGTTGATATTTATTCTTTGGTTTTGTTGTTGTGATTTATTAAACATTTGTTGCTGTTGTCTCGATGTTTGAATAACTTCTTTTGTTGAACTTATACGGTTTAAATTAATTTGTTGAATTTTCAAAACTACTTGTGGTGAATAACTTAACATTATGTATTTCTTAACGCGTTCTTGCAAATCACGTTTATGACCACTGTGACTCAGATGAGCGTAATCTAATAAAGCCTAAGTAGAGATAAATGAAGCAAAATTAAATCATGGAAAAACTAAAGTAAAATTTACTTATTTACCTGTAGTTCTTGTATACGAAATTGTTTTACCAAGTTTAATGCTGCACTTTTCGATAGTGCCATACCGATATTATGTACACTTAATTGTTATATTCGTATTTTTATTTACATTTGTGCACATGTCAGAAAAAATACATAGGATTTTGAAGATCACTGAATAATAAACTTAAACTTACTATATTATCTATAATAAAAATTGTGCCGTTTAAGATATCTTTCTCAAAATTATTTACAAATGCAGATAGACTTTCTACTTCTTCACAAATGGTCAAAGGTTGCCAATATGTCTTGCAAGCCCTGACGGTAGATAGAAATAATCAAGAAGCAATTCTGAATTGATACCTCAGTAGTATGACAATGAAACAGTAAAGATCAAGAGTCAAATTTGACCATGAAAAATCACTTCAAGAGCCAGAAATGAACTCCAGTATGGATGTAGTTATCGTTTTTCTTTATTAGCGACTTCTGTTTGACCTGATTTCACGAGCAAACGCCCATCAATATTTTTGATTTTTTTCATAACGCAAAAACATCAATTTAAATTACCAAAATGAATTTTATAGGCGTACGTCGTGTGGTGTTGGTATTTATTTACTTATATATTTCAAAAAGAAGAAAAATAGAAATAACGGTTAAACTAATCGTGTGCTATTCGTGTTTCTTCAAGACAATGGAAAACGAGCCAAATAGATGTCAGACTTAATAAGTAAGAGCTGAATTGAGTAGAGCTAGTAAGATGAAAGAGGTGCACTGTTTATGAAAATAAGGAGTGTGTGCCAGTGACGCACGAATTTTACCATAGTGTGTTTTCGAAATTCGAATATACTTGCTCATTATTTAAAACTAACCCGGGTCAAAAAATCAGATCAAGATCTTACACGATCTTATAGAACCTTACGGAAACTCATAGAAACAAATTCATTTTGTAAAATCTTATAAAAATCATATAAGAATCTTACAAAATCTGATAAAATCTTACTATAAGATCTTATATCAACAATCAGTTTCTGTGTTTCTTACAGAATATTACCAATTCTAGTAAGAACCTGACGAAATCGTACAAGAATCTTATAAGATCCTACAGTAAGATTCTTTAACCTGGGAAAACATTACTTCCCAGGTAAAAATATTAGATTTTATCAGATTTCGTAAGATTCTTATATGACTTTTATAAGATGTATCCGTTTCTATGATTTTCCGTAAGGTTTTATAAGTTCGTGTAGGATCTTGATCTGATTTTTTGACCCGGATTAGTTTTAAATAATGAGCAAGTATTCTGAAGGTTCTCACAAGTATTCGAAAGATTCTTTAAGAAACATAGAAACTGGTTCTTGATCTAAGATTTTATAGTAAGTTTTCATCAGATTTTGCAAGATTTGTGTACGATTTTTATAAGATGTATCCGTTTCTATGATTTCCCGTAAGTAAGGATTTTATAAGAACATGTAAGATCTTGATCTGATTTTTTGACCTGGATACATAGTTAAATGTCGTTCTTTGATATTCATTTTTTTCACTCAGAAAGCTCTTAGCGCCAGTTGAAAACTTTCAAAGAATCTATCATCGGAAATAAAAGCCTGCAATCATACGTGCACTTGGTAAAGGTAAAACACACGGGAGTAGTATTACGAAAAACCTTAAGTCTAACTTAAGTCAAAGTTTGGACTTATCTCTGTTTGACTTAAGTAACTAACTTAAGCCTTTGAACTTGAGTTTTACCGTATTACAAAATAACTTAAGTCATGAAAAATGTACCCAGGCCGAACAATCTTATGAAATCTTACAATTTGATCATAGAAACTGTCTCATCTTATAAAAATAATATAAGAATCTCACGAAATCTGATAAAATCTTACTATAAGATCTTATATCAACAATCAGTTTCTATGTTTCTTACAGAATATTACCAATTCTAGTAAGAACCTGACGAAATCGTACAAGAATCTTATAAGATCTTATAGTAAGATTCTTTGACCTGGGAAAACGTTACTTCCCAGGTCAAAAAATCAATTTTTCAAATAGCTCAGGCATTTAACGATACGATTCAACAAAAACAACTTTTTAAGGTTTAGAGAATAAATATTTTGATATTTTGCGGGTTTTTATCGCTAGTTTGTCACTATTGTCAACCACTTTCAAAAAGTAAACAAATCAAGTCTTTTCGTAATACGGTTTAAGTCTGCGAACTTAAGTTGGTCTTACACTTATACTTAAGTTGATGACCTAAGTTTTTTTGTAATACAACCCCCTTGAATTAATGGTATCTGTTTAGTTTTGAAGAACTCTGGTAGTTTATTCATTTTTTCGATTTTTTGAGATAAATTTAAAGACAGATGTCGCATAGTCTAAAGTTCTTGTTTATTTTTTAGAATCTAATTAGTTAAACGTTTTTATCGTTTATTTCAGAACTGTCATTATTAATTACGTAAATAAAATGGTCGTGTTATTATGCTTATTATAAAATGGGTTTATTCTAGGAGGAATGAAGAATAAGAAAAATTGGTCAATTATATGCAGATGAGTTTGTTGTTTACGTTATTATAATTCAGGCCACAATACAAAATTTTCAAACTACAAATTTGACACATGAAATTGTAATAATAACAGGATCTTCATTTAAAGAGATGATTTAAAACGAAAGTTCAAAACGCTCTTTGAAAAATGTTTGATATGTGAATTCTTCAGCAGAGAACAATGAGAAAGCATGTTTTCTTCAATAACAATAGAATTCTTTTTTGTGTTAATCAATAATTACTGTGAGAATCGATAATTACTTTTATTTGTGAAAAAAAATGAACGAATTGACTCATGTCTGTCAAAAAAAAATAGTGACATGTACATCACAATAAAAATACGCTCGATTTTTCTCTCTATTGAGCTTCTGTTCAATCAGAAAAATGTTCATGCTTGAAATAATTCAACTTATTTTCTGTTCAAAGGAGAATGAGCGTGCTGTGCTCTAGAATGTTTTATTTAGGACAATCGTTGCTTCTTTTAAAAAAATGTAGTCAAAATTTCTCATATAATGAGCAAAATAAACTGAACTTTCTCTGAAATTATTCACAATGGCCAATTGACATTTTTTTTGTTCTTCTATTTTATTGAAGTTTTGTCAACAAATAGATGCTATTAAGAAATAACATCATATAATAACGATGATTAAAATATATGAAAGTCTATTTATATTATATTCGCAAGTTCCTACGTGTGTATAGTGTACTTTTTAAGAAAAAGAAAAACATTTTATCAGAAAAGAAAATCTTCCTTTATTAAACAAGCAGGAATTTCATCAAAATATGTTTGATAGAATCACATTTTCTTCTATTCTCATCTTTCGTTTCTTGCCGGAGACAATGTTCTTCTGTTCTGTCATCATCGTGAATATAGACTTATATTATCTGTATGTTAATGTTAACGCCTTTGAACAAGGCACCAACGCCCTACTTTCTATCTCTTTATATATATATATATATGTACGTGTTCAATTCCGTCAGACGATAGACCAACCCAATGATTGAACTTTCGATCTTCATCATCATAATGATACATCACTTTTAGTTGTTTGTTTTTTTTCATATCCACATCATTAACGATGAAATATTGAAATGAAAAATCGTTGAAAGACGATCTAATTAAGAAAATGAATTCATTATTATTATTATTTTGACAAAAGTATAAAATCGTCATATATAAAAAAAAATCTTTTTTCTTTTCTCTTATATTTTTTTCCTAGTTGTCAGAAACGAACGAACACGTTACCTAGAGAGAATGAAAGAGAGAATTTACTTGTCAAAAAATTACTGTATCGTCAACACATTCATATAGCCATAGAGAGAATATACTAAGGGCATAAAACATTTTTTTTATTTTTATTTGAAACAGTTCGCAGAGAGATATAGCCGCTATATATAGAATAGAATAGAATAGAATAGAATAGAACAGAATAAAAATAAAAGACAGAATCTGCTGCATTATGATATTACACCTAAATAGAAGAGAAGGGAAAAGTGTATGTACCTTATTATATTTTTTTGAATTCTTTCCGAATAAGACACATATACACAAACCTTTTCTTCTTTCTTTCTTTTTCGTTCCATGGTTAGAATTTGTGCGTGACCGCGTACCAGAGAGAACACTATTAATGTGTATATGCGTATGTATCAATACAAGAGAGAGAGAGAGAGATACTAACTTTATACACACATGTTTAACACAATAAATATGTTCAGTTGATTTCAATTTTTTTAAAAAGAAAGGTAAAGAATTGAACATAGATTATTATTAAATGAAAATGGCATCGACAACAACAATACCCAATGCTGTTCAATATTTAATTCAATCACAACCGTCAACAAACAGTAACAATTTTATCTATAATAATTCATCACCGTCAACAAATAATTCACATCATCATATGCCAAATATTAATAATCTTCAACAACATCATGTAAAATTAGTTAATCATTTAAATACAAAATTTGCATCATCATCACCATCATCATTCACAACTTCAACTTCTTCTGCAATGTCGTCATCATTACATTCCACAACTAATTTGATGAAACCTCCTCCATTATCGAATAATCACAGTAACAATAATGACTTTAGCACATTGCTAACAGCACAAAATAATAATAATGGAATAACAACAACATCGTTGACAGCCCATGATAATGGACTTAATGGTGGTGGTGGCAGAAGTTTATCACAAAGCATGGATTCAATTAATAACATAGGAATTGATGACGAGGTAAATAAAGAAAAAAAAAATTAGTTCTTTCTATTAGAAAAATGCTAAAATTATCTAATAACAGATAGATAAACGGTTTAAAAATATATTTGAAGAATTAGCTCCTATTGAATGAAGCATATTATTGTCATGTTTCTTACACTCTTGAAACTAGTCTTCTAAAAGAAGAAAATAGAAAGTAAACACCTTGATTTGCGCATATATGAGTCGTTTGAAAGTTCAAATTGTCCTTTGTAACATTTTGTTCTATCTGTTTATATTAGAAACGTACATAAGTCATGAGTTTAAATTAAAGTAGGAACAGACTGACTATGGTAAACTGGAAAATGATTGTGTAAATGCGTTTGAAATAAGACAGAATTTTGTAATTTTTTCGCTTTTTCTTTTCCTATTAACAACAGATGAGAAATTACCGTTTAATTACAGTAGATGACAAAACTTTGTTTACTACAATATTTTCTAATACAGCTATAAGATTTTAATTGAAAAATCTACTCTTGTGTGAAAATATTAGTCATTTTATTGATTGAGATATATATATGAAATATTCGCATAGATCATTGAGAAGATGATACAATGAATTTTCTCTCTTTCTTTCTAATAAGTGTGTATATAAAAAAAGAAACCTAAAGAAAAATGCCTTGCCGTTGTTTTTTTTATTTATATCGTCTTATAATGAATTTGCTTTTGGATGCCATTCGTTGTGAATGTTCAAACACAAATCATGTTTTAATTTGTCATTCTTATTTTTTTTATATCTTAATAATAATAGAAGAAAGAAGAAATATAAAATAGTAATAATATTGATAGAGAATTTGAACGTCATGAATGAAGAAAAAAATAAAATGAATTTCTTTTTATTTTATATTTTTCTTCTTTATAGAATTTTATTTTTATATTCATATATAGTACTTATTCGAATAATAATATTGTTAACGTTTTAATCAATAGAAAAAATATGACAATGATTAGGGAATATATAGTAAACAAGAGAGAATAAGAGACATCCATATATACTCAAATTGAGTGAAATCAATATTCTATTTTTAAAAAGATAAATTGAACTCATCGTCATAATTTAAAGAATTATTGATTTTTATGTTTTCAAGTGTAATAGTACTAGTCTACTCAAGTGTAGCTAATGAAATTATAAAAATAAATTGCCTATAGGATATTATTGGATAGAAATAAACTTTTGTTTATGTTAACAATGATTATACGAAGTAGAACGAACTCTTTACTACTTCCTTAGATAATGTACGATAGAAATTTTTTATTTCTTCCCTCCCCATCTAATAAGTCATTTTTGTAAACAAGTTTATGAGATTATTTTTTGAAAGTAGTATTGAAACAATGCTTCATTGCTATTTTCATATTATCGAATGATTTTTTACTTTAGTTTCATGCTATGCGTGAACTTTTCGTTTTCTTAACAGCTGCAAAACTTGTTTTTTCTATTTGTTTCATCTCTTGCAATTAGAACAAATGAGTTATATAGAAAAACCGGAAAAAGTAATTGCAAATCCATAACAGGTTTAACAAACACGTATAGATCTTATTCTAGTGGGATATATTAACTGTAAATATGATCACGCATAGTGAGTCTCTAAAGTATAACTAAGGGGGAAAAAAAAAGAGGAGAAAAAGTCAATGTAGTTTTTCGTTCGATCAGTAATCATAATTGATAATCTTCCTATTCACTAACTAACATGAACATAATTTGACAAATTTGTTTGACAGGGAGGAGGGGGGTTAGGTGGAGTGTTGAAATATATTTTTTTTCTTCTTCTTAAAACTCTAATTAAGGGACAAGAAAAAAATTGAACTAATTTAGTGTACGGTGAAAAAAGAGAAATGGTAGTTGTTGTGTTTTTTATTTTTTATATATAAAATATGTCAATTTTAATTTTATAAAAAAAAACAAAAAAACGAATAATGTTTTCTACACCGACACCATTGACCGTAACTGCAACAATTTCATCTATACAAAACAAGTAGGTTACATTTGATTATCAAGAGTTAAGTTTCATATTTCTGATAAATGAGATGAATTAAGTCAAGTTTTTTCTTTATATTGTATTAGTATATAGTCTCTCCTCTATTTATTCACATTTTATTTCTTTTTTTCTGTTTATTATTAATCAAATTTCAACAATGTCAGAGATCGTGTATATTATATTTACTTTGTTCTAATATAAATTTATACTTATTTAGTATGCATACACACACACACACACACACACCTACACAATTTTATTATATAAACTGTAATAATCATATTCAGTTCTTATTTGTTGTTCTTTAATTCATCTAGTAATATTTCAATTTTCTAGTAAAAAATCTGTTCTCCAAAAAAAAACAACTAATGATCTATTTTAAAAATCAAATAAAAGTGAATATAATATATTCTTTGCCAAAGTTTGAAAAAAAAAATATTTTTTTTCAAATTTCTATTCTCACTTTTTATTCTTGTAATCAAAATAGAACAATGCTTTAATTTATATAGAAGAATCAATGCAATGAGCTTTTCTTTTTTAAAATGACTTTATATTAATGATGCATTGATAAATCGCTAGAAGAAGTTTCAGTAAATTAAACGCAAAGAATGTTAAAACAAATTATTGTAGAATAACTCAGACGTATAAAATGAATGTTCATACTTAAAATAGAGGTTTTTTTTTGTTGTTTTTAAAAATGTTGACAGCTTGAAATAATAGTATCATTAGAAATGACAACGTGTACTAGTACCTAATAGTATTAAATAGAATAAAGTTACTGCTAAGGAAATGAACTGTTTTTTTTTTGTGTCTATTTGCCGTAGGACTTATAAATTTTTCATTTTTTTTTTCGATAAATTCATTTCTATTTGACAGCAGTGTTAAAAAGGAAAGGAAGTTGATATCAAATAACTGTTATTTGTTTCTTGTTTTCGTTAAAAGTATACACTTATCACGCATTACTTATTGCCTTAATGTGTAGATATAAAGCTAAACAAATAATTGGTTTCTTATTACTGTTGGCTATTATTGATCGAACCTTTTTTTTCTACTATTCATTGCCATATAGATCAACAGCTCATTTCTTTGCCGTTAGATGTACAGCCTTCCGATATTTATCAATATTTTTAAGCTAAAATAATTTTCTCTTTTTGTCTGCTTTGTAAAAATTTTAACGTTGTATCAGAAATATTATTTCTTATTAAAAACAAATAAGAAAAGTTTGTAAAATGAGAATTTTTTCTTTTTTTTTTAATCAATTAAGTAGATAATCATTAAGACATCGTAAGATTGGGTATGATGCACATGAGTTATGGTAAAAAATCGGTAATAGTAGATAACAATAATATGAAATAGAATTCAAATAACAATGGGATTTTATTCACTTATTAATATATATGACAACAAAAAAAAATGTATAGACAATGATAATTCTCTATTTCCATACTATATACATTTTTAATCGTATAAAACATTTTTTTTCTTATTCTTTCGCTCTGACATATTAATCCGGCTCTTCATTAACGTGAAACAGCTGTATACACATTTATAATACATAATAACTCTGCTACCAAATTTAATACGTGAAAAAGCGAGAGAGAGAGAGAGAGAGAGAGAGAGAAGAGACGCAAGACTTACAGTGAGCAATAAACGAGAGAACTGAAAATGAAAATTGTTATTGTTTCTTTTAGAATACTACGGAAAAATCTAAAAAAAAAAGTTGAATTTTATTTGCTAAGGACAATCTTAGCGATCTTTATACGTTACATAAGAAGAAGAGGAAAATGTTTAGCATCAATATATATATATATATATATAAAATTCATTAAATATTAATGATCAGTTTTTATAGAAGGAAAAAGAAAAAAGAAGAAAAGAAGAGAACGTTTCCGATAAATTCATCGCACATATTTTTTTAATAGAAAATTGTTTTTCATTTATGATTTTACTGATTGCCTAATTGATTTTTTACAACTAACGTACAGTTTCATTGCTATTGATTAAAGCTGAAAAAAAAAAGAGATTTTTCTTCTGAACGACAATTACGATTATGAAAATCAAATTTAGATAGTAAATGAGAGAGAATTAGTGAAAAAATTAGTGTCAATAATGCGTTTGATGAAGAATATTATTCATTTGACACGTGCAAAATAAGTTTATAAAAATAAATAGCAACCTTCGTGATCCTTTCCAGATTGAACTATTCTCGTTTCTTATGAATATTTATACGAGAATATGCAATGATTAAAGAAGTTAAACCCATAATTATTAGTCATATCTTTCTACCATATTGCTCTAATTGAATGAATTAGCAATTTTTTTTTAGAAAACAGATGTCTCTCGCATAATTCTTTCATTAATATAACAGCTATATAAAAAACAGAAGAAATATATATAAATAGCAGAGGTTTGAGAAGCTTGTCTTGGAAGTTCGTCTTTTTATTTTCAAAAACATTAAAACTTATTGATTAATGCACATTATATAATGTTTTCTTGACAACAGTGGATATCGAATCGAGTTTAGTTTTCAGTTTTAAGATTAAATTTGTATTACCTACATCATTTCTACCTTATAAATAATTTGTTATGAAAAAAGTTAAAAATAAAATTTAACTAAGAATATTGTCTCTTTCAGATCTTCTCTCATCGTTTTTGGTTTGAAAAGGACAACATGAAGTTCGATGTACAGAAATAGAGCAAGAAATTCTTATTTAAAATCAATTAATTGTCTCACCGTCAAAGAGAAACATCTATCTCCGAAATGTTGTTTGAGCCTGTCATTAGTCTCTACACTATATTATAAAAAAATAAAATATAAAACGGAAAAGTAGAAAAATTTTGTATTTTCAATATTTCCTTAATTTTATCTACAAAAAAAAAGAAATTTGAAAAGCATTTTTGACTAAAGGAAAAATCAAACTGAATGAATATGTATGCTTCAAGACAAAATTCTTAAGTGATGCGTATACCGTTTGATCACCAAAGTATGTTGGTTATGCTCTCTCTGTATGTGTGTATGTGTGTGTGTGTGTGTGTGTGTGTTTCTATGATGGAACAGATGGGATTACGATTGTTCTTATTGTCTTTCAAAGACAAAGGCAACACAGAAACAAAAAAGGCTAATGCCATTTAATGTAGCAAATAGTGTGCTCTTCGACTTCTCTTCTTTTTTTTTCTCTAATCAAACTATAGTATATATGAATAATCATTTTCACTTAATAGAATAGGGTGATGAAGAATAATTTTGTTTTAGCCTTTTTTGATTGTCGGAAATAGTAATAAACTTTGTTATACGTACGACTATAGAAGAAATGGTGTACTTTTTATATTCTAAAAAATTTTATTTTATTTAATTTAAATAATATTATTACATTATTTTGATATTGATACGAAACATTTTTTAAAACTGGATTGTTCTGTACACACAGAATCAGCAGATTTGAGGTATGTATCGATTTTTCTTCTTCTTATTATTATTATTTGAGGGTTAAAAGTTATTTAGACATTTAATAATTTTAGTTATTTTCTAATAATCGCGTCAAATAACAGGGGAAATTTGAATAAAAGCTTATTTCATTGATCCTTCTATATAAATTACTAGATTAAAGAAATCACTGAATCAATCATCATATAAGTCAATTAATTTGAAAGAGAAGTGTAAATTGAAGATGAATATGAAAACTATTGTTTAATAGATAAAGTAGATATTTAATAGAACTCTCGACAACAGAGTTAGGAGTGATATAAACCAGACATAAAAATACTTAGTGTACTATTTAGAAGAAAAGAATAAAAAAATGCAGACGTTCTAATGACTTGTTTCTTAAATGAGAAATTATATTAAATATACTATAAATATTAGTGATGAAATGTCAAAAGTTGAGATCAATTAACAGTTACGTTTATCATGAAGAATACGTTTTAAAATGAAAAATTTTTGTATGCGCGCTACAGTTAAATGAAGCTACCTATTACGCTGAAGCTAAATTTTGCATTTAATAGAGAAATATATTTTATTAAATATGATAAAAACAACAAATTATTGCAATATTAAAAATAGTTACATTCAAAGGTTGTCTAGACCTTATTGTCACATTGTACTTTGTTTTACTAATCATAGGAAACAGAATAATTGTAAAAGATATTCTCCGTATGTTTTTTTTTAGTAATATGTGTGTTAACTACTGTTAGAAACTATTTAGTTTATTTTCTAGAGAAGAATCTATACGGTTCGAGTGAGAGTCATATTAACAATGATTTAAACATATGATGTGTACGTCTAATATTTAAGTATGACATAAAAATTATTTCTGTGTAAACTTTTACATAATATCTATTTCATACGGTTGACTGTTTTTCTATATGGCAATCAATAAGAATGTAGAAAACCAATTTTTATTATTATTCTCATCTTATACAGTATATACACACTCATATTCGCTTTTCAGTAATTGATTTTTCTGTGCGTGACAACTTTTCTACACGGTTTTTGATGAAAAAATTGCTAATCGAAATGGAATTTAACCTTGAATTGATGACGATAAGAAGACTTTACTTTTATTACTAACGACAACATCTATAACATATCGTTTTCTAAGTAAGATGTATGCTGATATTTAATTTAGAAAAGTAAATAATAGTAAAGATAATTCAACATGTTAGAAAAAGTTTAGACCCATTGAACATTTTTTTACTTTTCAGCTCAAGAATCAATTCGATTTACTTTCGGTTTTGAATAAAAGTAAAAATTTCAAAATTAATTCAAAAATATGTATAAGAGACAGTTTATTTAATATTTTTATAGGATGTAAAGTTCCTGTATAATATTCTTTTCATTGGTTTTAGTTTATACAAATGATTTTTTTTTTCTCCGTTGTTGTCGTTTGTACAAATCAGTCAAGCTAAATCAGAATTGCTAAGAGCAAAATAATACAATCAACGTCAAAAATTAGAAAACTATATTAGTTTGTATAGATTTTTGTTTGTCACTTATCTTGACCGTATGCATCGTTTCACACCACTCAGTAAAAGCAAGATGAATTTAACAGTCTTATGAAAAGAAGGAAAAAAATGCACCTTTTTTCTTTTTTGATAAAAGAAGAACTAGAGCAAAAGTCAATGTGATTAATAAGATTTTTTCCGTACGATCTGATTTTATTTTGATAAAACTTGAACTAATTTCACCTCTACTGCCAACTCGAACTAATTTTATCTCGCTAACAAACGTTTCTTTAATAAAATGATGCTAGATGAAGATATTTAAACTCTAATCACTTAATATTCCCATTATTTACTACTGATTGTCTTTTTATTGTGCTATAATAATCAAACTATTGTTCAAAGAAATTACAGATTAGAGTAAAAAAAAGGAAAAATGTTCATCTGCAAACGATATTTTAACAAATAATGTACTTTTTCGACTATATACTGGAATTGACTATAAGGCCATTCCGCAGTAACTCTGCTATCGGAAAGATGATTGAATTACCATTTTTAGAGAACTTTAAAAGGTTATAACATTTTGAGAAAGGTCTTCGAGAGTGGCGCAATCTCTTTTTAAAAAGAAGATTCGAAGGTCTTCAAAACTTGATTCAAGCAAACTCCTGAAACGTTTTCGTTCGAACCATACTGGGAAGAAAAAAGAGACACCAAAATAGTTTTTTCCAAAATAGTACTTTCCAATTATTTTGGTATATCGTCTGAACAAAAGCTTTTCAGAAGTTTGCTTGAATCTAGTTTTGAAGTACTTCGAATCTTCTTTTTAACGAGAGATTGCGCAACTCTCCATGACTTTTTCTCAAAATGTTATAACCTTTTGAAGTTCTCTAGAAATGATAATGCAATTACTTTTCCGATAGTATAGTTACGCGGAATAACCGTATACAGCCTTAGTTTTCTTTACATAACAATATGTTAAATTTAAAAGGTTGAAGGTAGACAGCGAAATGCGATTGAAAAAGATAAAAAGTATCAAACTAAACCATAAAAGATTAATTAGTTGTATCATCCTATTTACTTTAGTTTCAATTTTTCTGATAGTGATATCTATTAGTTTTTGCGTAGTTATTGTTAAATATTGTTAGTTTTAAGACAGAATTCAAATATTTTCGGTTAACTGAAAAGAAACATTTCATCGATACAATTGGCTTGTCAAAATAATACTGATAGATTCGTTTGTTTTTTTTCAATCTAAAAATGATTGTTAAAAACGTTTATCGATCTCACGTCTTATCAGAAGAAACTATTGGTTTTATAGTTTTACTCTGTTATCAATGATAATATTTTCTTTCGTCTGATACGTGTCAAATTTCAATATTAAATGATACAATTTTTTTTCTTTTTATCACATATATCTGTTTTGTTTGTTTTTGTTAAATGTCAATGTTGATTTCGCACAGTTGACTTGTCACATCGTTATAATAGACTACCAGGAGAACATTTTTATTATAGTAATAAAAACATATTTCAGTGACATTTTATTTGAGAGAACTATATTTCCTCTTTTTATTTTCTGCTAATTATCTATGCATGAATACAAAAAGTCTTGTTGTTTCAATTTCGTTTTTTTTTTTATTATTTTATTCATAAAATAACGAACTTCAACTATAAAAATAGACAATATGAAATAATATTAGCAAATGAATGTTTAACGGAAAAGGCAATTTTTACCAGCAGCAAAAATTATTTAGTTAAAAATAGGAATAAATCCAAGTTTCTTGTTATGTCGAGAGCATAAAACGTTATAATTGTTAACACAATTCTTATTGCATTTAATATTTTATAAATCAAGACGTTGAATGATCACCGATTTTTTTTTCTTCTTCTTCTATGCCTTCTTATATCATACCTGAGAAGCAACAGAAGAGTTTCCGGTTAAAAACAAAACGCATTTCGAGAAAAATATAGAAAAAAAAAGGAAAATATATTTAACTAAAGACTTACTCGGTTCGATAATAAAAAAAAAAAAAAAAAAAGAAGAATTTTTTTTACTTGATCGCTCAAACATAGTCTACTTTTTCTTTTTCAAATCAAGCGCATCAAAATTTATTATAGTGTAGACTAAAAAGAAAAATATATCTATCGGACAAAATCACTGTACTAGTATCCGAGTCTATCTGTCGTATGATAAAAACTATTCTTTTTTTTACAGCCTAGTTCAACTAGTGCCCTCTGTTTTCGCTTTTATACTGTGCAATTCGAGAGTTTATTAACATTAAGTTTTACTCGAAATTAATATTATTGATAAGATAATTTATCGATAAATTTACGTTGAGTCATATACACATCGACATTCAGTTCTAAATTAAAAAAAAAAATGGCGAACGGTAAATAATATAAATTATTCTTTGTTCGTTTTAGATATTCAATCGTTATTTACCCGCGTATTGCTGTAAATATTTAATCTTTGTTCCCTATTTATCTTGTCCATTCATGATATGTACACCTTCTCTTTAAAAACAACAAATTTCTTTTCTATGAAGGAAGTTTTACTATATTAAAAGATAATTCTAGAAAATATATTGAGAAACTTTTAAAATAAAAAAGTTCTTATTTTTAAAGTCGTCTTCTAGCGAAAATAATAGAAAGTAGACGACAAAAAAAATCCATTTAAATCAAGTGAATGTATTTCGATGGGTTTTTTTTTTGCACTCATTTTTGAAGACAAAAAAAACCTGTTTATTCGTGATATTCCTAAATTATAGTTTTCGGGGTAGTCACCTTCTATGCGGCAATCGTTTACTTCCTGTATGGTATTGTCAGCGAATTTTCTGTTTCCTTTCAGTGTACTTTTTTTGTATTTTTCAAAATATTCTTAATTGATCAATGTTATTTCTTTTTACTATTTCCTTCTTTGAAAATTTTTTTGCCGGTACGCGTGTGGGTATGCTTCTTTTACCTATGCACGATCACGATCTACAACTGAAAAAAAAAAAAACATTTTTCTTTTTTAAAAAAGCAAAATGGGAAATCAGTATGTTTATTTTTTCCGTCATAAAAAAAACTTTTTTTTTTTTTTATTTCAAATTAATACTGTGAATCAAGACGAGAGTGAAAAAAAAAGGCCAGTTTCTATCACCTATTGTACCTATACACAGTGTTCATAACTGTAAGAAAAAAGAAAAATATGTTATTTTTTTAAGAGAAATATTTATTAGAGTATAGTGTTATATACAGCAATGATTATAAAAAAAACAATTTGTAATTCAAATATTATTATATAGAAAAGTGGTATTTGTATGATGTTGGGACAATCTGGTATGCAATATGCTAAAATTTTTAGTGACTTAGTAGTAAAAACGACGAGTTATCTAAAATCATATAGATTCTTTCGTTTTGAAAAACCATTTTATTTATAGTTGAAATTTTGAAATAGTATCATGCCATGGGTATATTTTGAAGATTAATTATATCCATTTTTATCAAGGATGTCTAAATATGAATAATAGTGAACAAATTAGTTCTTGTGTGTAATTATTTAATATTCTCGTATATTTATCTTATGTATATATATTTTGCAGTCCTACTCACTGCTACAAAATGAAAAATTCAACCGAAGAATTAAATGAAGTAAGTAATTTATATACACCATCTTTTGCATTATACACACAATGTACACATGTTTGATAAAATCAACTATAGTCCTGTATAAATAATAGCACCGATTTGTCATATTTTTAATCGCACATAAACCTCGGTTCTTCTCCCTACCCTACCTCCCCTCCTTCCCAAAAAAATAGCAACACAAAACTTTTTTCATTTTTGTTTTTTGTCTTGTTGTTTTATATATCCTCTACAATTAGCACGTATATTAATCATTGATATATATATATATATACGCACACACACTACACGCACACACACACACACACTCACACACTGCTCTCTTTATATTCACATTTGATTACCAATTTATTCAATCACACAATGTATATTCTCATTATTTTGAGCACATACACAATTTGAACACCAGAAGCACACGGTTTATGTATAAAATATTTTGATATTTCTCTTTTCTATTTGATCAGCACTATCAAATAATAATTTAACCACATAATATTGAATAGCATGTACATATTAGATAAATTTTTTCAAAATAAAATTTATTTATTATGTACAGAAAAGAAAAAGTAATAATCATTTTAGCCAATCATTTTTGTGTCCGAGAAATCAGTATATGTAAGTTATATATATATATATATAAGTTATATCCGTTTTGAATTTCTTTGTTTCTCTTATATAATTCGATTACATAAATTGTATAATAATTCTATTATAATATTTGACTTATTAACGATAAAAAAAATTATTTTATTTTAAAAAATAAATTCAAGTTAATCTTGTTTCTCTTTATTAATATGTACTTCTTAGTCTAGAGATTATTTTTGTTCTACTCGTACTTTCTTTCGTACTCGGACTTTCTGCATAATTTTTCAATAGTCAATCAATTGATAATGATGATATATACTCTATCACCTGAAAAATTATTATGATTATTCAAAAATTGTTGTTATTATTCTTAAATCTGACTTTCATCATTTTTCATTTGTAGTTTTCATTAATATCTATGAAAATTATTTTATTATTATATGATATGATTTTTTTTTCTTTTTGCGAATAAAATGACTATTCAAAAGCTAATATAACATAACGACATACATGTTGCGTACATTTGTTAATAATAATTAATATTTTAATCGATATGTTATTAACATATCTTATTATTTGTCGACTTTAGTGTCCTCGAATACCATATTTATATAGTCAAGATGTTCACAATAGTTCGTAATTAACTAAACAACATATGCTGTATCTCTTTTTTAGTTTCTCTCTTTGGATTTACTTGAAAGGCTTTTAAACAGAGAAATTTTTTTTTCTTTTCTTCTCTATAGCATGGATATGTCTGTGTGTGTGTGTGTGTGTGTGCAAAAATCAGTAGTAGAATGAGACTTTAATACTGATCTAATATACTTCATAAACTTTTGCTTTGTTTATGTTCAAAATTAGAGATTATCAACGATGATTATTATCTGCTTGTTATATATTGTTGATTTAACGTTAAACATATGTATATCACAGAAAATCTCTTTCCAGGGACTATTTTTATTTTTTATCATACGCTTTTTAATAGTCTCTGATCCAAAATTTGCTCATTCATGATGGCCAAATCTCTCTCTATTTGAGCTTCTCATATTCTAGATTTTATTTCAATATAAAATTGTTTCTTCTTTCATCATGTTCAAAAATGTATTATGATTGAAGAATGCATACACAAAAATTATGAATAATTATTGTTGAATGTCTGTCTATCAATCATCAAATTTATAATAGAAATGAAAGCAAAAGAGTTTTAAAAGAGAAAATTAATTTTTTAACATATTTTTTTTTTTTTCATTTTTTTTAATCTCCTTCTAGCTGAATTGAAAAACTTTGGTATTATAATGAATCTTCATCTTAAGTATAATAAAGGATAATATCATTTGTGAAATAACTAGAGATAAAATCAATGAAATTATATTAATTATTGTTAGATTGAGTCTAGATGATATTCAAATGAGTATTAATAATGATAATTATCATAAAAATTGTTATTGTTGTTCTTTTTATCCTTAATCATAGTAGATTCATCAATATATATGGTTTTGTTTTATGAATTATTTTTGATTATCATCATAAATGATTTATTGTAGTTAATTGATTATACTCATTTTTTTCGCATCATTGATTTTTCTTCAGTGCATTTTATCAGTAACAGCAAGCACAATATCTCTTTTGTTTATGCTTTATTTGTTTGTTGTTGATTATGTGTATACATACCAGAAGACACCTCGATCGCAATATTATTAAAACATGCGTTCTAAATTATTTCCACACGAATTAAATATTTTTCCTTCACAGCAGATATTAGAGATAAATGAATAAATAATTATAGAGAGAGATGAAAATATGTATGTTAGTATATTAGCCAGACATATTATAGTGTATCGGGACGAGAACGATTTCTAAAACGAGATTAAGTGATTTTTATTTTTTAGCCCAAAAAAATAAAAAAGAAGATAAAAAAAGTTTTGTTTCAGAAAAATGTACAAACAAAGAAATGCAAACAAATAATCAAATGAACAGATTGTTAGATTGGGTAAAATATTAGCAGATTTGCATGTTGACATTTGGAAAATTTCAAGATTCTATTGATCTACAACATGAGATTATTTTTTTAACTAGTGTTTAACCTCTAGTACAATGTATAGATTTTTATTGATACAGTTTTTATTTTGTTTTTATTATCATCATACTATCCATGAAATAATTAGAAGCGGTTAACGATCATTAGAACGCGTTAAATATGAAACAAACTTAACACGGTCGAACATACTTTCGATTGATGTACTAAAAACTTAGACAAGCAAGACTATACCTGAGCGCATTTATCATTTTCTTTCGTTTTATTTTTATTTTAAATTAGACATTTTATTGAGTATAGAGTAAAAATCAAAAACTAGTACTATGGAATGAAAATAAGATACGATATTTTTATATAGTAGAATATTAAATTACGTGTAATACGAAAAAATCGTCTATAATTACGCGACTTATAGAATGATAGGTCGTGACATAAATATATCTATAATAAACTAACCTTTTGAAGGTATTCTTTTTTCTTATGTGTGTGTATAATAATGATTTTCTTCTTTTTTTTTTGTTTTCACGATTGAATTCTAGCATATCCGTCACTCTATTTTCTTCTAATCACATATAAATAGAATGAAAACTAAGAAAGAAAGACAAGAAAAGGTAATAAGAATTGAAATTTTTGTTTTTTGATGAATAATAACTTTTTTACATCTATCATTGTTTATCAATCTCATAGTCTAAATGTTAAATGATCGTTGAGTTCGATTTTCTAAAATTTTGAAAGTCTCCTATGATCTATAGAAAGAACCTAAATTATGCATCTAACGTTTGTTTCATCAAGAAAACAATGGCTCTTAGTTTTTAAACAATCTCTTTAAAAAATATTGAAAATATTTACAAAAAACCCATCCTCACTCATTACTTAACCTCCTAACTATTTTTTCTGATTCATTTGAAATTAAAAAGAAAAACTCTTCTCGTTTAAATATTTACGACAGTTAAAGAGAGAAAAGAGACAAAAGTTGAAAAATGATCAGCGGATTTTTCGATGTTCTTTACTTCTTTTTGTCTTTTTCTTCTTCTCTTTTCGTTTTTTTTTTTTTTTTTTGATGCCATCACTCTGACTATTTTATGTTCCTTTTTAGTTCTATCGTAAAAACACATTAAAAGCAGACGAAATTTTCATTTACTTCTTCATCTTCTATTAATTTAGTAAATACTTATTACTTTAGTTTTCATTTCATTGTATTTCTCTTTTTTGTGGCGGCGGTGTTGCTGTTGTTGTTATTGTTTAGAATATTATTCTAATTTTCTTTCCACTTGAAATTCATTTTAACACATATCAATGCCTTGTAAAGGAGAAGTAAGTAAACATTTCAAAAGAGAAAAGTGTCAAAAATCTTTTGTTCGATTGATATACCGAGAAGAATATATGAACTATTCGATAATTAAAAAGAAGAAGAAGAAGAAAAAAAAAGAAAAATTGTATTCTATGCTTTCATAAACAAAAAAATAATTGACTATAAAAACAAAATTTCAATTTCTCAATTAGTGAATATTGTTTCGTTCAAGTGTTGTATCATGATGAGGCTTTCACACTCAAAAAATACTATTATTCTATATTAGTTTTAGTTGAGAGATATAAAATCTATACGAAATAATCTAAGATTTTTTGTCAAAAAATTTTTTTTTTCTTCTTCTTTCATAATTTTTTTCTTCTCCCCCCCCCCCATCTTCAATCATACAAAGTGTAGATATATGTCGCTTATTTTCTTCTTTTTTTTTTCTAATATACAACAAAATAAGAGACATAGTTATAACGTGTAACGTGAGATTTTTCACTAAAAAAGAAAAAAAAGAGTTTTTCGGATATTGTTCGTCAAAGGACTCAATTTCAATATGACACATGAAACACTCGTAATTGATATTAAAAAACAAGAGCAAACACGAAGTAATAGCAATAATAATTCGTCGGAAAAAATACATATGATTTATAGACGACCGGTATGTGAGTTTTATTTTTATTTTTGAAAAACAAAAAAAAAAAAAAAGAAGAAAATATTCTTCTTATCTTGCCAAATTAAAGTGCTCTAAGGAAGAAAAAATGATGAGTTTTTGTACAAGTTTTTTTGATTAAGACTAATAGAGGAAGTGCACTCTACACGTTATCTTTTGTTACAATTTCCGTTTTATCTAAAATATAAAAAATGGTAGTCTTCATAATTAAATATTTTTTTTCTTTGTTTAAATAATGAACGGTTGAGTTATTTGATATGTAACGTGTAACAGCTGTGTATGTGTCTTATAATAGATAAATTGAGAAAAATAGTTTTCAAATAAAAAAAAAACGAAAAAAGGATATGATTGTCATTTATATCCAAAATGTGGAGAAAGATTTTTGTTCTACGATATTGACAGTTGTTACCTTTTTCAAGTGATCTTTTCAACCACTTGTTTTTTCATCTCGTTTAATTATACATCAGTGCTCATACGTATATTTAAGAATATTCCATCGATACTTTTTATAAAAATTATAAGCTTAATTTTACATCTTTTTAGTGCTTTTCGTTGCTTTCACACATTTAGTTCACACAATTGTTTTTAAACATAAAAATGTACAAGAATTGAATAAATCGATCAAATTATATATTTTTATTCTTCTTTTCTCTTTAGGTTCGGACATTGTTCGTTAGTGGACTACCGATGGATGCGAAACCTCGAGAATTATATTTGCTGTTTCGAGCTTACAAGGTAAGTGATGATTATACAGTGAATACGAAAAATCATTCAACCTTCTTTATTTTGATTTTCTTTTCGTCAATCTAAAACAAGTTCAAATAGTAATTTGTGGAGTAGAAAGAAAATTCAATTAAATATAGTTTTTATGAAAATTCTATTTAATATTTTCAAAAAATGAATTTCTAGAAAACTCAAAACTCTCTATTTTCAGATCCTCTAATCCCAGCTGGATACTTTATGAAAATAGTGCCGTTAGATAGAGAAAATAATTCCTGTACAAAATGAGATGTCGACAACCTCTCTATGACATTTTTTCATCAAACTGTATGAAATCCACGAGAGACCACGTAAGCATTTTTTATACTGTTAATTTTACTGGTTCCGACAGTTTCGTCCATTTCATATAATTTGATGAAAAAATGTCATAGAGAGGTTGTCGACATC